>BGPR01000113.1:256532-423003 GCA_013235015.1 Araneus ventricosus
CACAAGGCACTAACTCGATCCCGTCAGTTCATTTCTCTGTCTGAAGTCTTGACCGCAGCGCCACAAGGTACTTTGCAATTTTATTTCTGAGATTCTTCTCAATTTAATTCGTCTAATTCTAATCTGTTTTTGTGTCTTAACTAAGCTCCAGCAATGTTAGCTTTCTACTACATCACTATACACATTAGGCGTATTAGGCATTTGGCTTAAGTTATTTTAGTCGCTTATGTCTTTAATATCTGTCTTCTACGTGAGCACATTCCATGTGCCTGTAAAGTTTCATCGACATAACGTTAGGTTATGAGACTCTGGAAACCGAAAAAAAATCATTCGAACATAAACGCGTCAGCGCCAAACTTAATACTTTGTGTGGTTTTCTACACGACGCTGTAATCGGGATTCATTCCTCTTTGTGGAGAAGATGATTAGCGGTGATGTGTACCGGGACCTTCCTAAGTTGTACGTTATTCCACAATTGGAACTTCTACAGCGAAATGTTTATTTCAGCAAGACTGCTCCAGGTCACTGGACACGCCCTGTGCTTAAATTATTTGATAGAGTATTTCCTGAACGATGGATTTGTCGTGGAGGACCAATACTTTAGGCTCCGAGATCGCCCGACATAACTTCACTGGAGTATTTCTTGTGGGGTTATGTGAAAGACATCGTTTATCAAACAAACACTTGTTATTGATATGTCCGTTTTAAAGGAAATTTTACAATTAGAAATCCTCACTGTTACATCGCAGAAGTTAAAAAACACTTTGTGGGAAGTCGAGTGCAGACTGGACTTCTTCTTGCTACTGAAGGAACACACGTAGAGCTACATTGAAATTACCATAAAAAACTGTTAGATTTCTTCATTCTTTTGCCGCAAGCTGCATTTCATTTGACCTTTTTGTGTTTTTATTACCAATGTTTAGAAAAATAAACATCTTTCTCGGACACCTTGAACAATAGCAAATTACCCCTAAATTAAGCCGTGAATGTCGATTCTGAGACTTCTGTAGCATAGTTGACAAAGGGGTCTATTCTGGTACACCCGGTTGGGGTGGGGGACGACCCTTTTTCCAGTGGTTACCGGCGGGAAAAGTGCCCCCCCCCCCCCCACCGGGGGGTACCAGAATAGACCCCTTAGTTGCTGTAGCTTAAGTCTCAACTTGCCTCAATCCCAAATTCATTATTAACGAAAACTGGCGCGTCTTCGGTCGACAGATTACTGCAAAATTCCCTACGTAGCCCGCACACAGTTCACAGAAGAGAAATAAATCAGCAATAATTCCTCCTTGTAGTATCAGCAACGGTCGGAAAGACCAAGGGTTTATCTCAATAACATGGCAGCTGTTGAACACGAAGCTACGTCCACACAGGAAAATCGATTCTTACTATTATCAACTTAAAGTTGATTGCTTGGAAAGTAAGTGCGTTGAAGGAATTCAAAATTATTTTGAGTCTATTTCAGTTTAGTCTGATTTATCGACTTCGTTCTAAACTTTTACTCTCGGAAAGTAATCGGAATCGCCTGTTTGAGAAAATATTTGAATGTAAGAAATAAGAATGCTGAAGTAGAAGTAGACGAATGATTAGACACCTTTACGCTGTTTTGCATTTTGTTTCTGTCATCTACTACTCAATTTTGCAAGTTCTTAATCCTTTTGCTACTATGGGTGATCCGCTCGATATTAGGTGTATTTCTTAAGGTAAGACTACCTATTACTATACTTCTCATGACACGACTTTGGGAACACTTTTGACCAATTTCTTCGATCATGGTCCCTACAACTCAACCACTCTTCCTTTAAAAGTTGATTTATGCACCGTAATCCGGGGTTACTTTCCATAAGTAGAGGCAACTTAACGCCATTGTAAAATTTATGCTGAAAATTGAAATAGAGGCCAACTGATTAAGGGTACGGATTGAGATTTCTTTTCCGCACTTGTTGGCAATACTGATGAGTTTAATTCATTCCTTAATCTCTTGCGCTTCGATTTAATCCTGAAAAATTTCGCAATAATTTCAAATAAAGCACCATTTAATTTGAGTTAGCTACTGCTTAATATAAAGTGTTAGGAATAAAATATTTTAATTTGTAAATTAAAAGTATAGTATCGGTTTGAATATAACTGTAATTTATTATGGTGGATCAAAATGAAAGAAAATTATGAGAATACTTTTAATTGCATGGCGAGTAGAGCTCGCCACAGGGCAGTTGGTCATTAAACCTTATGATGAGTCTAGCTCGGCATTGCAGGTGAAGGAGGTTAAGAGTATATAACAATCATTCAAGGTGGCGTTGTATTCAATTTGAGATTTTGTTCTCAATTTTTTTTCCTCAATTCGAGACAAAGCGGCACCAGAGCAAGCATATGTCTCAAATCTCTTTTTGCTAAACCTGAACATTCAGATGGTTGCAGAAGGAAGGAAATATTGAGCCAGCTTTGCAGTGAAAATTGAACAGCTAAAAAATCTATCTCTGCTGAAGAATGTACAACATTTCTGAAAGATAATAACCCTAGCTTTCATTCTGTTACTTTGTGTGTGTGTGATTGCCAATTATACTTGTTAATTAAGTTGTAATTAATTTTTTTCTGATGTGGGGTAACTGGCACCGAAAGAGAAGGTTTCTTTGTACCATAGAAATCTGCGGTGCAAAATAACCCCCGTTGGTGTTTTAATTTAATATTTAACATTTAAAGTGTTAACAAATAATAAGAAAAATGCTTGTTTTTGTTCCAATTATGCCAAAAGTGTATGAAAAGGAAGGAAGTTAGGGCCTCCTAAATATATGATTACTCTCCAGTAACGCTTGAAACTGGTCTTAATGCCATTTAACAAGGAGAGTGTACTTAAAGCTTCAGAAGCAGTTTTCAGTACCCGCCATTGAATAATTTGTTATAAAGCAAGCAACTTCACTCAAGGAAGTCTGGAGGGCCGCTGAGTTTCTCTAATGAGGAGGAAAAGGCCGTTGCATCTTGTATAGTCAAGTTGAGTGACTTACGTTTTTCAATATAGTTTGGTCACATACTGTAGATCATAAAATGATAACAATCGCTTACCTTACTTAGAAAGGTGTGGTAATTGTGTTAAAGGTGTGATACTGTTCGCTTTAATTATAAGGATTTGGCATCTTTCAATCCTTTTACACTTCGAGGAAATAAACGTAAACATTACTTTAAAAATACTTTTCTACGGTGGTCTATGAGGCAGACAAATAAATTTTTAAATGTTTCGTGATGATATTTTGTTTGATATTCCGTATATCTCATACGTCTTGTTCTACATTTTCTTTTATTAATTTAATGATCCAAACATATGATTCCAGTGAAACATTTGCATTTTTAAAATCATTCTTTGATACTAAAAGATATTTGTGAGATTTATCAAGGAGTTTGAGGATACTGAAAGTTAACAGAAAAAACAAATTTTCTTTCTGGCAGCAAAGAAACAAATGATTCTGAAACTGAAGCAGAATATGTGCCCAATTTCGATCTCATTATTTTGAATCAAAAATCAATCTAATTTTATTTTGATATCATTTCGCAATACTGCAATTTAAAATAGTTGGTTTGTAGGTAAAGATTGCATGGAGTATAAGTATGCAATCGAAATTCCTTCTAGTTGGAAGACAAACAACCTATGTTACTTTTTCTCTATGCTTTTCGTATCTTATTAGAAGACGTAATAGAAATTAATTTATGAAAACGAAACCTCAACTTTAAAATGCAGATGATGACTTTCAGAATAAAATCCAATAATACAAAAATTTATATGTAAATACTTGTACGTTTTTATAAGCTAGCTTCAACGATTTTAAAGTCTCTTTGTTAGTAATTTGTTCCATGTAATAAATGAATAAATTCTTCAGTTACACTGTTTCATCTAACGGACCTCTGATTTCATATTGCGAAAATAATAGTTTGCTTTTTAAAGATTTTTTCGGATAAATCAGAAAATATAGGCTTCATTTATTAAATCGCGCCGAGAACTTGGTGTTCAGTTTGGATAGCTTTATGTTGAATGCCTTTTTTTAGGTGGGGCTTTTTGAAAGAAAAAAGAAAAAAAACTTTCTTGAGTTTCTTAGCCAAATATGAAGTTGATTAATGATTTGCCAGAAAGATAGTTAATGGCATTACTTACAACTTTTGATGTAAAAATTAATTTTTCATAAACGTTCTTCAACATCATGATTTTTTAAATCACATATTTTTAATTTCTTCAGGTTCAATTGTACAAAATTACAAAACAAAAATAGAGAATTTGAACTGGGGCTTTTATAATCTAAAACTGTTTGGTATTCTAACCATTTTAATAATAAGCTAAATACCAAAAAATCTTCCTGAATATAGATTTAAAGGTTTTCAGAAGCATAACAGATTAGATTTCAGACATAATGGTCGTTATTTATATTAAACTGAACTCATCGATTTAATTTTTGATTTCTGAAAATAAAGCGGAACAACAACAACAACAACAAAAAATACATGAGAGAAAGTTGTTATAAAGTAGAAATAAGAATTTTTAATTAAATTATTTTTTTAGAAGGGACTGTTTGCAACATGATCTCTTCCGCCATTTTTCAGCTTTGAGGAAAAAGGTGCGTAGTTCTTTTTGCCTATGTTAAAAAAATTTAAACTTCAGATTTGCTTTCTTATCACCTCAATTTTTATTTATTTAATTTTTATTCCACCTTTCTATGTACTGTATCTAATGTATACTTTAATCCGAACAATCTTATATGTAGTTTTGAATTTATATTTATAATACGCAAATTCAAATTTCGAAAGCGTCAGAATCTATTTGGTTATCAAAAATATGTTTTATTACCATATATCTTCAATAACGATTTCGGTAAATCAGAATCTAGAGCTTAGACATTTTGAAAAAGTTATATTAAACTCAATTTTCCAGGATCGAAACAGAATTTTGGTTTCATTATATGCAATTTAATTAAAATTTCAGTTTAAATTTCGCTGTTAACTTTCTATCAAATAGCAAAAGTTTGCAAAAAAGTAGACAATCTTATCTCGAAAGTTTATGTTCTGATTAACCATATTGTTACGAAAATCGTGCGGTGGGTGTATACAGCGAAAGCAGTCCAACAAGCTGGATAATGGAAAATGAGGCTTTATTCCACAGATATTCCAGAAAACTCGAAGCACAGGTAACAAGAAAAACAGCACTTGTACAAATTAGCACCATAAGTAGATAACAAATCACTTATAATAACAGAATCAGAACTAAAAACAGCTCTCAGCGTCTGACAGCTGACCTATTTGCTTTACGAGTCAATTCCTCATCTTTTGGTCTCCTCCGATATTTATAGTTTTCCTACAGGGTGTGACGTCACTTGGAATATTCCAGAAGAATCTCCATGTTCCTAATAGAGATAATTCTTGTACTCTTTCTAAAGCCTTCATTTTGTCGTCAAAATGGTCGCCAAGTTTGTTGCCAAGGTTGGAGATCATTGACTTCCATCCAATACGAATCCTTGAAAATTTCTCTTTCCAACCATAAGACTAACATGCCAGGGAGGTGACGTTACAGTTTTGTAACAATACGCTAGGCATTGATTTATACTTCGATTACTTAAAATTTTGTCTTTCATAACTAGTTTTAAACAGCACAAAAATGGGCCAATAAATTAATTTATATGTTACATCTTAAACGAGAAACGGAGAAGATTTTTAATGACCAAATTTTAATTGAAAAATTAGATTTTTTTATTAATCTATTGTTAAAAGAAAAGGAATGTCGCTTTCCTGCTTCACTAGTATTATGGTCAGGAAGAGAGTTCTACAAGGGTGCCTATGTCGGCAGCCGGGCCTTAATCTTGACCTTGGCGACAAACGTGACAACTATTTTGGCGATTTGGCAGCAAATTTGGCGACAAAATGAAAGACATCAAATATGCAAGAATTTTCTCGATATCTCTGGTAGGAGCCGAGATCCAGATATTTCTCGCTCTGCCAGGAACCCTATAAATACTCGGCAGTAAGATTCGAACGTCTTCGGAGTGCGAAGAATCTCTTTGGAGTCCTGTTCGCATTGCGAGTTGGTCAGCCGCTAGACGCTGAGCGCTATTGTTTGTGCTATTACTGTTATTATTAGTGATTTGCTGTTTGCTTGTGTTGCTAAATAGATTGTGTTGCTAAATGTTGCTCGGTTCGTCGAATTTCGGGCACTCCTTGTAGTCTCGTGTTTATGCTATCACCCTGATAGGAGAAATTAGAGGTCTGCTTTGACTCTTTAACGGACTTGCAATTTGTCTTTACGGAGCCGTTCGGAATACGGTGGTCTTGATCTCCAGCTCTTGTGGAACTCTGGCTGGATCGAACTTTGACGTCAAACGAACTTTGAACTCAAATGTACGAACTTTGTATGTAACCTATTATTCCAGATTTCTTTTGCAATAAATTGTTATTTAAATCATAAGCTGTAAATAAAGTACTTAGGTCAACCTAAGCATTTCAATTATTGGTTTACACTTGGTCGCTCATAGGGCAAGACACCACAGCCTTTTTCCGTTTTTCGTGTTCAGTTCAAAGGCAGATAGCACGTATTTATATGTATCATGCATTCTTAAACAATCAGGGATAAAGTATTCTTAAGATTTCAGAGATACAATTAAATACAAAAAATATCGATTCATTTGCTTTGAAATCTAAGTTTTCTAACCTGACAGCTAAAAGATCAAAATAATTGGGCGAAGGAGGGTTAAAAAAGTATTCTATCCCGCACTCGAAGCCACAGAAATTTTGAGTTTAAAAATTGAGCTAATTTCATAATGGTTTTTACAAGCTGTCCCAAAAGGTCGCTCACAAACTTTAAGACAGGTATACAGAAACAGATTATTTTTACAATAGAACATGGAGCTGCAAACGTAAAGGGCGACCGTTACGGTGGGCTGTTTGTAAGTGAATTCAGTAAAAAAAAAGAATACTTCAGTTAAATTATACAACACAGGTTCAATGGTTTACAAATCTACATAGCACAACAACACAGTTTCTGGAATTACAATTTTGAATACTTGCTTTAAGTACTTCAGTGGTTTGTTATTGACTTCTTACTGTGTCCTACCTGCCACTGCATCTGCTTGCTGCATACGAGTTGTAATGTTGTTATTCATGTATGATATTACCAATAAAGAATAATTTAATCACTGCGTAAATTAGATTGTGAGAGCTAGATTAATGATTTTTTGCGATAGATGGAGCTAAGAGTCCCGCTCATGATACGTCACGAGCAGCGCCCTCTTTTCCCCCACAAAACCAGAGTGTATGCTCAGAGCAGTGCAGCGCACCGCAGGCAGTAGACAAGCTCGTAACTCTCAATACCCTCTCTCTCGTCAGGTAAATTAAATCAGTTTCGGCGCAGTTAAGTCGCCCGATCATCACGTTGTGATAACTATGTCCCATTTAACTTTCCTTATGGCTCTATATCTCTAATACCGTCATTATTTCAACCCATTAACGTCTATCCCAATTTTAATCTAGCTCGAGAATAACTGTGACTTCATGTAAATCAGTAACTCTTTGTTATGTTTCTTTGTACATATCTTTCTCCCTATAAATTCTCCCTATAGTATTTAAATAAATGTTTTTTGTATTTTAACTTGAAGTCTCCTCGTTCTTTTTATGTAATATTTTGTTTTAAATTTAATGTAATAAAAACCCTTAAATCCCCTAGATTTAAATCCGATCTATTTACCCCTTAAAGGTAACCCTTCCGTGGGCATTCTGTTTAATTGAACGGAATCCCACATTCATGCAACTGCTTTGTTGTGCAATTGAGAATTGGTATTCTATCGAACCTGCGTTGTACACTGTATTTGGTGTATTCTTTTCTTTTACCTATTAGGCAATTTACTGACAAAGAGCCGCTTGTATCTGTCGCCCTTTACATTTGTGACCCAATGTAAAAATGACTCGGATTTGTATGCCTGACTTACCTTATAAGGTTTCAAGCAAATGGCAGTTTGGAACACCCGGTGTTAGAGGCTTGAAATGGAGTGAAACTATCTGACATCTTCATCTAAAATACAGTTATATTAATCGAAAAGAAGATCAATGATCCAAGGTAATTTTCATTAATCACCGTGGGACTACAGACTTCTGAATTTTGAAATCAGGTTACTCTTGAAGATTGTAGGATTACCCTGCATATTCTTTTGCTGCATGGGAATCTTTAGTATCTCGTAAGTCGACTATACTGCAAATCCAGAAGAATGATCATCAGTGCTTTAGATTATCAATCGTTAATTGTCAAGCATTATCCTTATAATAGAAGAATACTATGGGAATTATGTATAAAACTAAATAAATACGTTATTAATCTCTTTATAACAGAAAAAGATTTCCTTCTTTATCGTCATTCTTACGCCACGTATGTTTCACTCTGATAAAATTTTACTATATTCTTTGTAGCAGAACTTAATCTTTAAATTTCATAAATTTTAAACTATGCATTATTATTCATATCATTTATTATCTCCGACTCAGTGGACATGGGGCTACCAAAGTGGAACCATACCCGAGAAAGATTCATTATCTTATGCTACACACGGTGTCTCGGAACTTGACGTACAAACTTGGAGGGGATGTAGAGAACATCGTTAGGAATTATAATCACATAGGAGAGGACGGTCGGAAATGCACCTTCAAGTGATAACGAGACATAAGGATACAGTCACGACACGATACAGAAAACAGTGCGCTTTATTATCCCAAAAAAGAGTAAATAGTTACTAGAATCATTGGAGGTGTGCAAAACTACGCCTATTGACGTTGTCTCAAGCATTAATTCCACTCCGCATGATTTGCCGAAAATTCTCGCGAAGAGAATTAGTAAGAAACCACTCACAGGCTTTTCGTGGATCGTAGCAGCATCGTTGGCGATTCGTGCCACCAGGTTCATGTCAAAATCTACCGAAGTTTCGTACACAATGTACTTCCAGGAACCAGAATAAAAAAATCAAGAGGAAATAAGCTTACTCAGAATAAACTGTAAACAAAGTTATTAGTACTGATTTTAATATTAAAAATGCCGAAATATACAACGCTCATCGTCTTTCTCCATGTCATATTGCTGAATGCAAAACACGCTGCAAAATTCTTTATTAACCGGAGGAAAACGGAAAAATGCTGAAACAATAGATGAAGCTTAGGTCTATTTAAATGACTGCAAAAAATATCAGTTTATTATCGTCATAGAGGGAAAAATCATAAAACATGGTTCAAAGAATCATATAATGGCAAAATAAAAGTAAACAGAGTAGAGAAAAATGATAAGATCGACTCCACAAATTTTATTGGGAACATTATCCCCACTCTTCAAACATGAAACAATATCTGTTTACCAACATTGCCATCAATAGTAGAACTGCATCAAGATAAAGCAAGCAGCCATACATCACAATACGCTGTTAATTTCCGGGAGAAAAAAAGAAAGAAATGGGTATTAAGATTATATCCTTACCTGATATTCCTGCTATATCTCCTGATGTATCATCTATGGATTTTTGCGCTTTTGGACTCTTAAAAAGCCTTTATTTAAACGTCGTCCTACAACCTCTTTTGTGGATTTTCGAAAGCTGTTTAAGAGGGATGGAACAAAATGCTTCTTCCCATACTACAAAAGGCATTATTGTTATGGAAGTTATGATCTAGAAAGATTGCTAAAATTAAGGGTTATGAAATTGAAAACACATGAGAAAAATGTAAATTATTTCTGTAAATGCCATAATAACCGTCTAAAAATGTGCGAACAGTCTCTGTGTTTGCTTTACTGGACAAACGAGCATGCCAAAATCTCCCAAAGTAGGGTATTTTTTATCAGAAATTTACTTGGGAAAAAAGTCTGAACACTTGTCTGACTCTTTAAAAAAACTCAAGACCTTGGAGCAAAAATCGGATCCAATATCTGTTCTGAATGCTTCAAAAATTTACTTTCACCTAAAAGCTCCAAATGTTTCCTTCGTAACTAATTATTCTTATAACTAATAGAGTCAACATATTTACATGAACGCCTTAATTATTTATGTTTCTTCTCAGAGATATAACCACATTTAAAATGCCAAAAATTAGAAATAATGCTTTATCAAATTAACCTGCTTCAATGATCTTGGTCTTATATAAAAGAGGAAAGTATGTGTGTGTTTGTTCGTTTGATAGATCAGCAAAAGAGGGAGCTAACGCCGTAAAATTATTTTAAAATTCGAATTAGATTTTTTTATTTAATTAAATAACGAAAATTAAGCTATTTTTAGACTTTTTTCCCCAATAACTTTAGGAATATTTAGGGATGAAAATTAATTTTATACCAACTTAATGAGCAAAAAATTATCTTTTTAATGATACCAATTTAATTTTTGCACATTTTTTTCAAACTGTAATTAACGTTTCAAAATTCAATTTTTATTGTTTTAAAATCAAATTTATTGTTTCACTAAATCCTTTATTCACGTGTTTTTGCCACTGTTAAAGTTAAGGAAATATTGCTTTCATTGATCAAGTAGACTTCTTACTACCGCTGTTATTTCGAAGCATGCACTTCCGTTTTTATTTCGTTGCTTATAATATGCCCTCAACTATCCAATGACGATAGTTTGGCTACTAAACGATGTTTCGTTTAAATTTCACAAATTTTTAAATGATCCTAATCAGTGTGATGCGACTTAGTTACCGGGGAGTAAGTGAAGTATTGATGTCGCAGATGACAGTTTTATGGGTACCATGGAGACAAAACATTACTGTATTTATGCTAGTTTTTAAAGCAAAATATGATTAGGGGACATGAAAACAATACCAGGCTTGGAGGGCCATTTGCGTTTGCTAAGCAAATGAAGACAGGGGTAAAAAAATCATATTCCCTGGGAGACACATACCCACGCTGCAGCACTGATCATGTTAACAAAACGTAAGTATGTTTGTGTCACTTTTTAAAGTAAAATACAAGGTTTATGTGGAGTTTACGGTACACACTCACTTCGTTCTTCTTAGGATCGCCAACTCTTTGCCGCCAAGAACGGCGATGAGAGAACATTTATTTTGGATGCGTCTCGATGTTTTTAACGAGTGACAAGCGCGCATGCACACAAATTGATCTTTACATTGGTGTTTTGCTTATCAGGCTATATTGCGCTACGTTTCGATTGGACTGTTTTGTTCAACTCTTCGATGTGATTGGTTGATTCATTCGAATTTAAATAAACCTTCGTTTGGAATTCTTCGGATTGAATATCGGTTCAGTACCGTGTATGCTATTCTGTGTGTTTCGGTTCTCAATGGATAAGCGAAGCTGCGAGTATTCCGCTATAGTGAAAGCGAAGCCGCTGATATTTTTTAAGTTAAAAAATTTGCCCGGTAGACGCTTGAAATGCCGCAGGTGTTGCGTGCGGAAATTCTAGTTTTCGGATTTTTTTTTAAAAAACCTCGATTCCTAACATTCAATGAAAAAGCGAAGCTACTAGTTTCATGCTATGCTGAAAGCGAAGCCGTTGATGTTTTTTGAAGTTAAAAAAATTGCCCGGTACACGCTTAAAATGCCGCATGCATTGCGTGCTCAATCTCTCCTTTTCAGGTGACGCAAGAGAGCGCAAGAGAGCAATAAAAATCGCACTGCACATCCAAAACAGTATTTGGCGACATCAAATGATATTGCGCCAAGAAAAACTGGCGAAAAACAGGTGTGTACCGTAAACTCCATATTTACCAATTACATAAGGAATCGAAAAATACCATGTCCAGAACGCCGTTTGCGCAAGTTCAGGCTCTTTTGATGAAAGGGGGGAGAGAGAAGAAAAAATCATTGTATGACCCGAGCACCACTTTCCCTCGCTACGCTACTGTCAGTATGTAAAGTCATTAAAGGTTAACCGAGTCCCGTTCCTAAAGAAGAGAGAGGGCCTAGGGAGAAAAAGAAGGAATGGTGCTTCCGGACAGGCTCATAAACACCAAAAAGAAGAGAATGGGGGGGGGGGCATGAGAAACATCATATGAAGTATTTCTGTTGATTCGGTAGCAATGATGGAGATGGGAAGATGGAACTCCAAAGGTTACCAGATTTGTGTGAAGTGGTTCAAAGTACATAGGAAAAAAGAAGAGATTAGTATAGTTGCTGGCGAAGAGGTCAGAGACACAGGAGAGGGTAAAAGAAAATCAACGAAAGTCGTTACAGTGAAAAATTGTTTAATTAAGTTTAAAGTGTTATAAGTACTTAGACTTAAAAATATTTCGACCTCGAGCAACGCCTGGTGTATATTATATATATAAAATTATAAAGTTTTAATATCCAATATATTTATTTCATAAATTGCAGTAAGTGACAGAGAAATACACATATTTTTCAAAATGTGTAAAATGTAATAGGCCCTTAATTTTTAAAAATCTTAATTATAATCTTAAAACCAAAACTCAAAACATATTGTTACAAAGATGTAAAGTTGTTTCTCTGACATGCTAATCTTGGCGACAAACTAGGCGACTTTGGCGACAAAAGGAATCTTCGAGAAAAATCCTGAACTGTGGACATATCTCTACTGTGAGCTAGTAATTTCATGAACCTTCTAGTGATTGCGTCACTTCCTACGTAATGACGTCACTTCCGGTTGAAGAGGTATAAAAGCAAGCTCTCGAACCACGAGTAGACAGTTGGACTTTGATCTGCAAGCAAGCTGGTGAACTGAGAGACAATTAAGCGATATTGAAAGTGCAGTAACTGAGATTTATTGGCGATCTCTGTTGATTATTTATACAAGGGCTGTTCAATTTTGCTAACTGTGCTTCGTCAGTATTTTGCTGAAATCTTCGTGAAAAGAAAGCTTTATATATTTTTTATTATCCTGCTAGTTAATATGTATTCACGTACACCCACAAGACGATTTTTGTTACAATATTAACTTCATCTAATTAGAAGTTCAGGTGTAAATGTTATATTTCATTTAGTTTCTGGAAATCATTTTTTATATCAATACCATTTTTATTTTTATTAAATCTATAAAATTATTAATTTATTAATTAAATATGCAATTTATTGAACAAATGAAAGAAATTTGAAAAATAAACTTCGTGGAATTATCATATTTCATGGAATTATCATTCACAGTTTAATGGAACTCACAAAGATCTAATTGTTGTTCAAATTTTCTGAAAAAATAATGATTTAATGCAGATATTAAAATGTCAAAAGCAACAAAAGTTTTATAATCCTTTCGTGAAAGAACTTTTCTTTATTTATTTCTTCCTGCTTTATGCGTTTTTATTTTTCTTTTAAATATTATCCTGGCAGTATCGTTCTACATCACACGAAAATAATCGTCCGTCACTTTGAGCTTAAACAATTGCAGAAAAAAAAGAGTGACAAAGAAATATTCGAAATAACAACTAACGTTCTTGCTAGGACCGGATAGGATAAATTTTCCATTATTTTGGTGGGATTTTCTATTCCGTGTTTATTGTAAGAACACTGGCAATTGCAAAAATATTTATATTCTAACTTAAGTTTCTAAAGTTGTCCATATTGCAAATCGTAAGTTTTTCTATATGCTTCACTTGATTGGTTTAATTTTAAAATATAGAATTAGAGATAGCTTTATCTTTTAGTATCTGAGAATTCATAATTATTTAAGTTAATCATTTATTAATTAGTAGTGAGAAAGAATTAATTAAGAACTGCTGGCGATAAAGATTTATATTTGTTTCTTTAATTTATTCGGTCTTTATGAAGAGACATTCAAATGTTAGAAAATAACTAATTTCTAGTAATAAAATGAAAACGATAAGTGTAAGAGGTTAAAAATAACTTTGCATAAAGATGTATAATATCACTTTATTAATTTTTCCTTCAAAGAATTGTTACATTGTTACAAGAGTCTATAACTAGTTAACTCTACTTCCCTATACCTGATTTGATGCTCCAGATAATAAATTTTGGAAAAAAATATGTTCTTATGGATTGCAGAACTCAGAAAATGCCTTCGGAAACAGTAACAAAAGAGTGACATGTTTTAGTTCATGAAGCATAGTGACCTGTCATTATAGTTCATGAAGAATTGCCATCGCCAACACGCAAGCGGACAGTGAAAAAACCAGAAAGAGGACCTCCAGAAAAAACAGATATGTTGGCGTACCTATGCTAGGAGAAGGGATACTTTCACGACATACAGGACATGTTCTGTTTTGGTTCAACCAATTATCGATACATGGCTTATGGAATTTATGATGGCATGGAAGTTGTTTCTTTTCCCTCCATCTAGATGTGTCCAGACAAATGATGCAATTATATTGAGTTCGAGTGTTTACTGTAGATGGCTGATCGTCTCCGATAGTGAAAATAGTTCCGTGTTGTACAAAAGCAGATGATGCAGACTTCCTGCGTTGGTTATGGAAACCTGGATCTGTTCCTATTAGCTCTGAAGATGCTGCTGTGCCTCTGCTAGGAGGAAAAGCTGCACTCCTGCTACCTGCATCTTGTCCAATTGCAGATGGTTCGCCCTATTCAATAACTATAGGGAAATAGCGATGTGAATGTTTCTCTTGTTCATTCAGACTAACGTGATGTCTTTCTCTTGCCACTGAAGATCCAACTCTCTCCCACCACAGAAGATCCCAATCTCTTCCTGTTAGCACTGAAGTTCCTGTCCACTCTCTTCCTGTTACCGCTCTGCCTCTGCTAGGAGGAAAAGCTGCACTCCTGCTACTTGCATCTTGTCCAATCACAGATAGTTCGCCCTGTTGAATAACTGAAGGGCAAAAGCGATGTGAATGCATCTCTTGTTTATTCTGCCTTACTTGATGTCTTTCTCTTGCCATTGAAGATCCAACTCTCTCCCACCACGGACGATCCCAATGTCTTCCTGTTAGCACTGAAGATCCTGTCCACTCTCTTCCTGTTACCGCTGTGCCTCTGCTAGGAGTAGGAGCTACTCTCCTTCTACTTGCATCTTGTCCAATCGCAGATGGTTCTCCCTGTTCAATAACTGCAGAACAAAGGCGATGAGAGTGTTTCTCTTGTTTATACTGCCTTTCTTGATGTCTTTCTCTTGCCTCTGAAGGTCCCATTCTCTCTCCAGGAGTGACTCGAGATTGCTAGGGTTTTTGAGCCATTTCGAACTACGATTCCATGAAAGAGGAAAAAAAAATTAACAACCTGTGATAAACTAGCGGGAGTGTTCTCCCCTTGACTTTCTCGTATATTAATCACAATATGGCACGTGTTGTGCTTCATAATACAGTCAAGAAAACTGAGTATAGGTTTTTGGTTATCTTCCTTTCGACCAATTTTAGTGGCAAGATCATTTACCACGGTACTTTTCGGTTATAGGGACCATGTGTTGATGATTTCTTTTCCAAACTGTCACCAATACGAACATTGGCGACGTTATCCGATACGATAAATTCGTTACAAACACAGTGATGAAAATATGAATTATAATGGGATTTGATCAACTTTACTTAACATACTTTACGTAACTTAAAAACACTGTATTAAAAATTTATATTATAACGAAGTAATTTTTAATGAATGAATATTTTAATGGATGGCAATAGTTGAATGCCATGTTTATAAGGTAGTTTCCTAATAGGACCCACAACGCGACTTCCGGTTAATTTCTGAAGATCTTCACCGATCACGACCCCTAGAACCCCAAACCAGTCCTCGTTCAAAGGTTTATATATGTGTTACGATCAATGTGGTAAATCGGTTATTAAGCATAATTACCGGATATATATATGGTATAAATAAATAAATATATGCTCTAAATATATATATAGGTATAAATATATATGCATAACACTTTGCCCATGTTATCTTGTGAATGCGATAACTTAAGTGATTTCGATTAGATTTTAACCCTTTTTTTTATCCCCATTGGCTTACTAGTGACTTTGTAATTTTGTAACTGCTTGTAACTCTGTTCTCCGTGTTCTTGTGAATACTGTAAGGATAAACGGTCATATTGTAAAGATATAAACGTGATTAAAGCTGTACTTTTAAATACCGTCGTTAGATAAAGGGTTAACTGGGGAGGGACATGTTATAAGAACGGTGAAAATTTCGGCCGAGTTCGTAGATCTAACTGAAAGGAAGTGGAAATGATGTGGAGGGAGGGTTAAAATTTTCATTTCCCCATAATTCTCTTACTATTGAAGATAGAAAGAAAATTCAAATTAGGCGAATTATTGTCTTACCATAACAGACAACTTTTGCATTGAAAGTCTTTTGATAGCTACAATTTCTTAGAAGTTGTGAACTGAAAAGCGATTTTCCACCCCTACCTCTTTTAACTAAAACTGCATGTTAACCTATGCATGTGACGCTTAATTAGAAAGCTCTCATCAAGCAACTCTTTGCATTCCCTTTCACCCACTTTCATCTTTGCACCTCTAATCCTAATAAATACAGACAAAGAATTGTTCTTTTCCTTATATCTCTAGACAAAAAGAACCAATCTTCGTCTTCTGGCCTGCCGATGGGGATTTTTAACTATAGACAGCTTTAATGAGAGAAAAAAGTATAACACATTTAGAAAAATTAAACCTTTGTGACACCAGAAAGAAAAAGAAAAGTCATATCAAATGATAAAAACATTTCACTAGTTTTTTTTCATTTAGATAAAAAAAATTTGTTAATCTCATTGAAAAATACTCTTGAAAGTACTATACAACTCTGAAGTAGAAAGAATGGTATAAGTCAAAATTTGACCTTATTCCTACGTGTTGGCAAATTTGGCTTCATGCTCCCTATAACCGATAAGTACCCATACCACACACAAGATCGATTTTAGGTGTCTTCCTTTCGACCGGTTGGGTTCAAAATTTCACCCGCTCTACCATGTTGGTGGAAAGAGAACATACCAAATTTCATTTGTGTAAGTCGTTGCGTTTTCAATTAATCATGTTCGCATGTTCGCAAATATACAGACCGACAGACACTCAACCCTTTGACGGATTAAGTTTCAAATTTGACATAGATCTACAATTGTAATGATAAATCTGTTTGATTATGTTCGTCCATCTGGTTGTTTGAGTTTTTGAATTAGAGTGTTCACGTGGATATGGAGGATCGAACAGACAGACTTCCCAGGGATGAATTTCGTCCAAAACTTAGCAGAAAGCAGCAAATTTGATGGGAAGACCGCATACCAAGTTTCATGTCTGTTTCTCGTTGCATTTTTGAGTTATCTTGTTCCCAGACCGACAGACATATAGACAGACATAATTCTCAAAATAGTGTTTTCGGACTCAGGGAGGCATGGAACATGAAGATTCCTAAAAATCTCGGGGTCAAATGTTTTGACGATTACTATACTTTCCCTTTGCTTCATATACCAGAAAGTATAAATAGATGGGGACGAAATAGTTTCAGTGATGTAGCAAGAAGTTCAAATCAGTATTTAAGAAACGGCAACAGATAGATGCATTCATTTACAGTTCTATGAACATTAGATTTAATTTACCAGCTGACAAATTTTGAAATTTGAACTGATGTACCCAAAAATTATATATTTTTGATTCTTGGTTCAGCTGAATTTCATTTTCAATTTTGTAACTAATTGTTTCATCGGAAATTTTCCGTCAGCCGGCACCAGCGCCAATACGCCAAAGATAGTATCGATACTGCCAACGATACCGCCAATGTAAAATGATATCGATGTAAAAGTGCTTGGCGGCATCGGACGCCAATATTTTGGCGCCACAAGCTTGGCGGCAACTGGTGACACGGTAACGGAAGAGTACTGTTTCAGCTAAAAACTAACCTTCTTTAAAGATTTTATTTGGTCTATAGTAGTCATTGGTTTGAATTTTCAGTTTTAAATTTCGTCTTTCAAAAATAAAGATCCATAATGTTCATAAATTTCAATCGTAAATTACTTCGTGAAATAGATTTAATTCCAAATTATTAGAATAAAAAACGAAAATAACGACTAATTTAAACAACTTGCAAGTTTTAAATGTTGTTGATGTAACTGCATCATTATAATTAACAAAATGAGCGACGAAGGCGGATAGAACATAATTAAAGATTCGTTGAAACAACTAAGCAGCAAATCTGTATTGTTATATTGCAAACCGAACTATTTGCTCTAAGTGAAATTTATAAAGTTATATTCTTAGCTCTAAAAACTTAAGTCAAATTATCTTAAAAGCTTGTTGAAGTTGAATGAAACTAAACAACTGTATGAAAAATATTGATTAAAAAATAACTGTAAGCACATGAGGAGATGAGTCAAAATGGGCTGCTGATTGCAATCACTGACAATAAATTATTATTAATAATATTATATTTAATTGAACGAGCGAGGCGAGGTCTCCGTTTTAACTCGACCATTTAGCATTTTCTCTGTCTGTAAATTTATTTGTTGCACAATCACGATCAAACGCATCGTCCGATTTTTTTCGAATTTGACAGAAATATTCCTTAAAGAAATAAAAAACTGTTTGTAAAGTAAGGAATTTTATTTTTTGAATTCGTTTAAAAAAGTGACCGTTTAACTGCTTTCAACGTTTCGGGGAGTCAATGGCGAGGTTGGAACCATTAAAACATCTTAATCATTTTGGTAAAGGCGACAGATGTGATTGTAATTTTGTTAATAGTGATAAAAGCAGGCATTTAATTGTAATTTTGTCAATATGATAAGAACAGATATTTAATAGTAATTTTGTTAATACTGTTAAAACATACATTTAATTGCAATTTCGATAATAAGGACTAAAACAAAGATTTGTGAAATTAATAACAAATAAAAAGAGAGAAATAAGATCATAATACCATGTTGAGAGTTTCTTGTTTATTTTTTTCCTGTTTAGTTCCATCTAATCTTGTTTTTATTTTTTGTGAAAGGTATTTTAGCGATTTTACCAAACTGTTCATTTTATAAAAATTTGAAGAAAATTAACTGTTATTTGAGTAACGTTTTGTTTTGCGTATTTATCACGACAGTTTCCATATTGTTATGATACATAGCAATTTTATTATTTCATCAAGATACATGTTCCATCTCCACAAGCTTTTGCCTCTGTTCAGGTTGTGATAGTAAAAATTGCTTTGTTAGGAAATTAATGTCATATAAGAATTTCATTTATCTTGATTTTTTTTTGCATTGTTGAAATATTTTATCAAATTAACTTCTGCATTTGTTTTGCAAAGATTTTGTATTTGTTTGGGAGTAAAATTTGTACATGGATTTGCTGTGTTTTATTGTACATTGATTGTAAATATAACTTTGAAAGATAGTGCGTATATGGGGACACAGAAGGTACCTTCTCGAGAGTCAAATTATGTTGTCCAGTGTGCCTGCAAACAATGTTGTCTTTATAATGAATGACAGCATTGACTAAATTTTTAAAGAATGCGATGGAAAGCAAATCTTAATTTTTTGTTTTTGGGGGGGTAAGGGGGCGATGCCTACTGTTCACAGAACTACTAATAATTGCAACCGACGTGCATTCGTGTTTTTTCATTTAGTGGCCAATACAGCAACGTCTCATCCAGAGTCTGTCTCAACAAAAACATTAATTAAAATTACTTCATTAATTAAAAATTTTATTAAAATTTTGGAAAGTGGTTTCGAAGTAACTCCGTACCAAATTTAGCAGCTCTAGGTCCAATGGTCTGGCTTGGATAGAGTTCAAATGGTGTAGTCGTAAATTAAACAGTGCAGGAACGCTCTGACCTAGGTCATATTCTTGGGGGGCAATGGAGAGGGTGAAGGGGGAAGGTAAGTAGAGGATCACTTCACCATAAAATGTCTTTCACATTTGAAATGCGCAATTATTTTATCTAGGTATTTAAATCGTTAAATAATAAAACGTCAGCACTGAAACAGTGCAAATTTTGCAGTTATTATTTTATTTTTATCAAACAGTAACATAACGTGTACTGTAATTCAAAGCATGAATAACTGATATAATAATACAATATTTAGGAGAATACAAATATGAATAACATAAAACCGCTTAACTCAATCAGAAATGCAAAGTGTTCTAATGAAATTGTCAAATTTAATAGCTAATCCTATCCTATAAAACCAAAAGGTTTGTTGTTTAATTTGAATAATAATGCAGGTTTTCTATGGGATTTAATAAATTTAAACGAACCAATAATACTTGACAACATAAATCCCTTCTAAAGTATTTAATCCTCTGTTAAGACCATAAACTTATAAGAAACAAACAACAACAAAAAAAAAAACGGGAGGCTGTCTTTTTCAAACAGCCGCTGATGTGAAAGGCGTAGGACTACTTTAATCGCTTGACTCATTTCCGATTTTCAAATTTTTTTGCAACTTCTGTTGTTACCCTTTACCTCTAAAATAATAAATTAGTTATGTTTTTAACATATGCAATTACCGAGATATAGAGGATCGAGTCACCAATTCATGCGTATTTTTGCCCAACTTTGCGACTCGGTAGTCGCTGAACTATAATTCCGATTTTCAAATTTTTTTGTAACTTCTGTTGTGTTACCCTTTATCTCTAAAATAAAACATTAGTTATGTTTTTAACATATGTAGTTACCGAGATATAGAGGATCTCCCATACAACGTTTTTCGTGGCGTTTCGGCGTGTGAATCAAATTCCTTCCTGAGACCCCAATGGGAGGAACGTAGCCCTATGTTAAAAACAACTATCAGACATGATTTAAAGTTACGCGCAGTCTATTAAATTATGATCTAAAATCTGAATTTTTTACGCGGTTTTATTTGATAAAGAAGAGAAAAGGAGCTTTTCTATTCCTCTGATTTCTATTTTACGAAAGCTTTCTCATATAAGATTTCATTATTTTAATTTTTGATCAAACTATGTTGCGCTTTCAGATTCCATAAACACACAAAGATATCTAAACTCCTATGACAGAACTGGATTCACAATTTTTTCTAAGAAATTCAGTGGTAAAAGCCTCAATCGATCTGCGAATGTATTTGCATGAGATTTGTAATCTTTTCAGAGCAGAGGTTTGATATCCAATTTTAAATTTTGCTTAGGATTTGTATTTTTTCTGAGAAAACAAGATAATGTATGCTTCAAGATTCATAAAGATGGTATGGCTTATTCAGATGTGTTGCTGTGGTTCGTATATAATATGGTATATGTTTAGTAATAAGTTATGCAATCTCAAGTTTTATCTAAGGAATAGATCTGTCTTAATGCAACAGGCCTTGATTAAATTTGATTTTAACAAAGAAAGCAGAAATCGATATTACTTTTCAATTTGTGTTACGTTATCAAAAACTGTATTGGTATGAAATAATTCAAATAGGAGTTGAATTAATTAAAAAGAATAAGTTTAAAATCAATTGCATTTTCTACATTTTTAAAGTTTAACTCTACAAGTTTTCAAGCATTTCTTACATTAAACATGATTTAATATTCATTTGAAAAGCCCCTAGTTCTTGTACTTTAATAATTCACAAAACTAAGAGCAATAGAACAGGTTGAATAATAAAATTTTTATGCTGCGAATACACAAATTCTCATAATAAGCAACTCTAAAGCAGTAACAATAACAACAAAAAAAGAACCCTCCAAAGAATAACGATTACTTGTACTCTCTAAAAGAAAGAATCCCAAACAAATTTCTGACGTCGTAAATCCAGGTATATATCATTTCAGGATTACTCACTGTAATCTTAATTCCAAAAAACACGTTCTGAGTTGCGACAGAATTCTCCTCAGGGAGATATGAGCGAAAGAAACCGCGAAAGTAGAAGCCTTTTCTTGAGACATATGCTCTAATTTAAATATGCGGGTAGTAAAATGAATTTCGAAATGGAAAAACTTGTCTTTTTTTATTAATGGCAAAACAAATCCACTTCTAATTGTGTGCTAGGTATCTCTCATTCAGCGGAAATCATTTAATATACTGGATGGAAACTGATTAGAAATAAAGAGTTGAACAAAAAATAGCTTTGTACTTAGTTCCTCTGAAGCAGGGGTTCCCAGCTTTTTTCCCTCGAGTACCCCTTGATTAGTCTTTTTATTTTCACGTATCCCCTACTGTCATATCCTCCCTTTTAGCGAAACCACAGCCAAGACAGAGTTTGGTGGAAGTGGTTTCAGGCAAGATGATGCGCAATATACTTTCGGACTTGTCCGGGACTAGTTTAGTTTAGTTATATTAACGTCCCGTTTCGAAGCAACACGAGGGCTATTTTGGGACGGACCTCGTAATTTTGGTCCGGGACTAGCCACTCACTTGCTAGGGAGAGGTCGTGGCCTCTTCGCGGCGCTAGAAATCAAAGAGTGGACTGCGCTGCCCGCTGGGGCATAGAAGGGGTCCCGTGGTGGAGATATTCGGACTTTCTGTGGCCACAGTTCCGAGCTAACACGACATGCTCCTGGACAGAGAATGATGACTACAGGCACACGATTGTTTCGACATGACGCGCCTCTAGGGTCAATGCCTTCAACGTCAAAACAGATAAAATCAATATTGTAATAATTTCGCATTAACTTATAATGATTGGTAAAAATTACACTTCATTTTGCTTCCTTTTATTCTTATTTTGAGGGTAGGCTTAGGACTTGCACAACTTTCACTTTTACTTTTTACACGAACCCGGAGGAAACAAAATTTTGTAACATTTTTAATCCCTTATCATTTCTTTTGTCCGCCATTACCGACTTTGAGTGCGCGTGCCCCCAACTGGTTCTTCGTGTACCCCCAAAGGTATGCGTACCATAGGTTGGGAACCTTTTTTCTAAAGACGAGAATTATCTTCGACAGCTTTTTAGAGTGGCTGTTTCAGAGTTTTTTATTACACCTTAGAATCTTTGATATTGTCTTCGCCTACCATTCTGCAATTCCGCCTACAATTGGTTGAGAATAAGCTAATTCCTACCAAAAGTAAGAACTTGGAAGCGATCAAATACTACATGATTACAGTCTCCCTTTCCCTGTTTATTAAGACAGCTGCTGAAATATTTAATATGTTGAAAAAGAGAAATCTATACTTATAAAAGGCAATGTTTGTGTGCGTGTGTGTGTGTTTGTCTGCGATGTCCAGACGAATCTATCGCACTTACAGCCATGAAATTTGGCACACAGGTAGTCGTAATGGTAACTGAATGCACCTCGAAGCCGAAATTTTAAATTTTAATCTAGAATTTTTTTTATTTAATGTTTTGTGTTGTTTTGGTTGATTTTTCGCACTAATTTCTCAATAGAATAGTTACAAATAAGTTTACGACAAAAATATATACACCATCGGATAGAGCATACGATTTCCGTTCTAATGAAGTTAGTTTTGAATTTCTAACGTAATTTACTGAATTTTGAAAAAAATTTGAAAAATAGTCACTTTTATGGTAATTTTTAATAAAGATTTCTTTAAATTATCGCATCTGACGTTCTAACATCTCTATAATTTCCATTTTTTTTCAGCCTACAAATGGTACGTTTATGTCCGATTTAAAACAAGAACTATTAAAATATCTTTTTTCGTTTTTTAAAAATTAATTTTTCCCTGATCGGTTCAAACAGTTTTTTCGTAGCGCGATTTAACAGCGAGAGATTCTCCGGACCATCCCACAATGCATTGTTGCAACGTGACCTTCTTCGCGGCAGGTGACGTCATTCGCAAAGAAAAATAAGCGGGAATATCAATAATGTGTATTTTTTGCTTTGCTTTTGTTTTCAAAACTTTTTCGTGCCATTGTGTGCACTTTTTTTCACCCACTTTTTGAAGTCCTGATTCCACGGGAAACGCCGTGCGCGTACTGCTAGTATTTAATATGTTGAAAAAGAAGCCTTCATTTAATGGTAAGAATACTCCTTAATTATTAAGCATTTTCTTCCTGTTAATCATTACTGTAACTACCCTTAATTATCACATGAATAATATACATTTCATTAATGCAATATCAAAACAAATTAGACTCATTAAAAAAAAGAACTCTTTAAAGATGAAGGAAGAATTCGCTTAAGACGAAAAAATCATCCGTTATTTTCTCTGATGAATCAGACGAGGAATAATCAATCAGATTTCTTTATGTTCCTTTTTTCATTATGTCCAAAACATGTTCCCAGGGATTTCTGAGCTCGAGATAAATTATTATTTGTCCTTATTAAATAGAATGGATACGAACAAGAAGGTTGGCTGAATTATAATTTAAAAGTGAATGGAAAATCATGTTTCGTTCGTTATGCTTCAAATTAAATATTTAGGTGGATGGATAGATATTAGTGCTTTTACATCTTGAAATTTGTAAGAAAATTCTACAAAATTCCATAATCGAAGAGTTGTATATCAAAAAACTATTTTTGGATAAAAAAAATGCATTTATCTTCTAAGAAAGAATTGTATAAAGCATCTGTAAAATAAAAGAAGATACAGATACAAGATTGCGTTGTGATTATTCGTTGTTGATATGTTAGACTCTCGCTATTGTGTGCTGTTTTTATAATATTCTGGTATTATTGATATTGATTCTTCTGCCTTATAGCCTTATAGTTTCTTCTTGTTTTCGTTTTTATTAAAGAGGCTGTTCGCACATTTTTTAAATGATTTTTATGGTATTTACAGAACTATTTAACATATTATTTTTGTGTTTTAAATGCTCAGTTTGATAGCCCTTATTCTTAACAGCCTTCATGTATCGGAACTTCCATGACAATAATGATCTTTGTGGTATAGGAAGAGGTGAATTGTCCCACTCCTCTTGAACAGCTTTTCAAAGACCACAAAGATGTGTGGATTGACGTTTCGATAATGCGCATTTTAAAAGTCAAAAAGCATGGAGCAAAAGCAAAAAAATAATAAAAAATGCATGGGTGATACATCTGGTGATTTAGCAGGGATATAAGTGTAGGATAAAGTCTTAATACATATTCCTTGTCCTATATTTTCCAGAAAATTAACATTGGATTCTGAAGTGTGGTTGCTTGCTTTGTCTTGGTGCTGTTCTACTGATTAATGTAAACAGCATTGTGGGTAAAGATATGATATTGCATATTTGAAGATTAAAGATAAAATACGTTCATGATAGTATGTGGAGTTGTTCTTAGCATTTTTATCCGCTCTCTTTACTTTTATTTTGCCATTATATAAAAAATAGCAATAATCATAAGTCCATTAGAAAAACTTTCTTCAAATTCTTTGAACCATGTTTTAAAATTCTCTCTCCTCTTTGATGATAATAAATTTATCTTTTCTTCTTGCAGTCATTTAAATAGACCCAAACTTCATCTATTGTTACGCTAGATGAAGTTCTTATAAATGCTTTTCATAAAGAATTTTGCTGCGTGTTTTGCGTTCAGCGATATGACGTCGAGAAAGACGATGGAAATTATATCTTTTGGCCTTTTTCAGATTCAAATCAGTGTTAATAATTTTGTTAACAATTGATTCTGTGCATTTTAAGTATTTTGCAACAAGCTTTTTACTTGGAGGATTTTCTTTTAAAATTGAGGATTTCACCTTTGCAATATTCGAAGGAACTTTTCCCCCCTTGTATACGTATTTGGAATAATTTTTTCGCTTGAAGCCAGATTTTTTCCTTTTATATTAACAGGACCTAACATGGATTTAGATATCGATAGACCATGGCTTTCACAGCTTCTTTGAATAACTTAATAAGAATAACTCTCTTCTGAAAGAGTTAAAACGTAGTCTTCCATCTATTGCTTCTTTAAGAGCCCCATTTTGCATCTGCACAAAAATTTCAGGTAGGAGATGATAACTTATGTTTTGAAAAATATAATGGATGTGAAAATAAATTTTTCGCATTTAGAAAAGCGCATGTTGATTCTGAACTTTGGTGTCTTAGTAACTGGAATCGTTAGATTGTATCGCGGCTTTAATAAATCAGGGAAGTTAGCATTGGAATCAAATGTTTAGTTCAGTTGGGGAAACCTTGTTAGAGTTATTGCGTTTTCTAAGTTGCCCTGCCTGGTGTGTTTGGCTCCTAGGAGCCCCAGAGATTTACGATTACCAACTATAGATTACAAATATATGTGGGATTCCGTTCGATTAAACAGAACGCCCACGGAGGGGTTACCTTTAAGGGGTAAATGGATAGGAATAAAGTCTAAGGGAGTTATTAGGATTTCAGTCACTTAAAATCTCAAATAGAAATATTACATGAAATAAACGAAGAGACTTCAATTTAAATATAAAACATTTATTTAAGAACTAGAGGGAGAATTTTACAGGGGGGGGATATGTACAAAAGAAAGATAACAAAGAATTTAATGATTGACATGAAGTCATATTTACTGGAGCTAGATTACCAATGGGATAGACATTAATGGGTTAAAAGTAATTAACTGTATTAGTGATAGCCAGAAGGAGAAGTTAAATGGGATATAGTTACCGTAACATGGTTAACATCGGGGGACTTAACTGCGCCATAAAGAGTAGCCTACATTCTAGCGAAAAGAGAGAGAATACGAGAGAGGGTTGCCGGTTTGCACCTCTCTGAGGGTGCTCGTTGGTTTTGTGGGGAAAAAGAGGGCGCTGTTCATGACGTATCATGAGCAGGACTCTTGGCTCCATCTATCACATTAATAATCTAGCCTTGACAATTCTTATTTACGCGGCGATTAAATTATTCTTATTGGTAATATCCTACATGTATATACAGTAGGTTTTGATTTAGAGCTCTTATTCAAACTTGTCTTTAGCTGGTTGTTTCTGGGACATCTAGAAACACGCATTTGTATGTCCCTTAGCCACTATCTTATTTCTCGGTTAAGAATTCTTTTCAGGAACACACTGCTTGCACGCAGAAAGTATCATACTGTTCGTCCGTTATATCAACTGATTGATGAATCTAGATTTACCTACTGAAAATAGTTTGTTGTCAAAGAATTAAATAATAAGTAGACAATATGTCAGCAGTTTATTTTCCAATACTAAATTTCTTAAGTGTTACATATTCCATAAAGAAAGTAATATAAATCTTGACATTCTAGTTTTATCAAACTTTATTTCAAAATCCCGCTGGTAAAAGAAAATCTACGCTCTACTTTATTTAAACATAAATGTGATGTTACCGATATGTCATTGATATCTGGCTTTATTGAAGGCTTCTTCAGCATTCTTTCGCAGATCCGATGTTTGGAATAATGTTCTACTTCTTTTCCTCCTGAAAAATGTACGATTTTTTCCAAAACTAAATGGCACAGCAATTTGATAGTGTGTCATGTGAATTGACTTCATCGTCTTTTGCATTATTTTGATTATTACAAATAAATATATTTTGCCTTACACAAAAATAATATATAATGACTTCAAAACAACAAAAAGTTTTGAAACAAATCAAAATTTCTTTAAAATATCAATACTCACATATCTGAAATGTTTTTTTTTTCTGTTTCAAATACGTACTTTGCCGATGAACTGATAAACATATTTCAAATCTTAATATCATCCATTTAGGAACACATAATTTATTCTAACACTCATTACTCTTCTACAAAGTAATTCCGAAACTAACGTAGTTCCAAAAAGATCATTCGAAGAACATCGGGAAAACAGCTTGTCACAATCATTAACCTCAGCCGAACGCATCAAGTATGAAGCCTTATCTTTCAAATGAAAGAAAATAAATGCCTTACCATTCTTCCCCAAGAAGATATTGAGGATAAAAATGAATATTTGTTAGAATGCCGCTTAAGAAACAAGGACTGTTTCTTCTTGATATCATCTATTTGCTTCTCATCAGGCTATTACGTCTGATTACCACCAACTTTTTGAAATTCAACGATATGGCGTACTATTACAGACGAAAGATATTATAGTGTGTTATACTCTTGTGGCCGTAACAAGAAATCTTGTTTTATTTATTTGATGTAAGTTGAAGGATACCAAACACTGAAGATTTCTCCTCCTTACTTGATTTTATTAGCGTCATCTATTTTAGGACCTCTGTTAGAGACAGATTTTGCGTTTCAGTAACTTACTTCTTAAAGATCAAGATTTTTTTTGTATGTAAGAATATGAGTATGAGAAAAATATTGGAACTAATTGTTTTGGAAAAGTTTTGTTAAATGCTCTGTATTGCATACAGAAGAAGTTAGGAAGTTTCGTTTAAGAAGTTGTTAGGAAGTTTATAATGTAATCTAAATTCGTTAATATTTCTTTAAGTTTACATTTCAATCTTTTCTCGGGTTGCATGATTGATGCAAGATGACTAGTTTCATAATTTTCTCTAATATTTCAAACTGGTATTCATTAATTTCAGAAACGTTAGAACTTTTGCATTTTGCAGCTTTACAAAATACTTTCTGTAGATAAAAATGATATTGAATGACTGTTGGCGAGTTTTTTATGGATAATTCTATTTTACTCTTTTTACTTATTTATTTATTGAGAGCAACATAACTCCATTTAGCGAGAAGATGAATGTCATAAATAATAGTTATCCAACTATCTCTTAAACATTAAATGTATTTTATTTGCAGATCAACAAGAAATATTGGTAATTTTTTTTATCTTAACTTACCAATCGAGAATTATTGAAAGAGAGAATTAACGAGTTAGTTACCAGTTTGCGTTCAATATACTTTATCATTAATCAATGTTGCCATCTGTTTACAGCGGTTTAAAACTGTGAGGTCCGTTTACAGCCATCTTTGCAATAAGTGGTAAATCTAAGAAGCTAAATTAATGACATATTTTATGCTGAAATTATTTAAATCCATGTAAGATTTTAACATTTGGTTAAACTTATATCTTAGGCGAGAAAGAATTCTCTGTAATTCTGAACAACTGTTTATTTAAATGTAAACAATATTTACAAAAATCAGCTGAAAACACAAAAAAACAATATTAATGGACTTCTAATACTGTTCAACAAATCTTCATGACTTAGTAAATGCATTCCAATGATTCAATTCACTTTTCTATGAACAGAAGGGACCAGAATATTACTATGTCTCTATATCATTATCCCTTGTATTTAAAGAAGGACATGTGGGACATCAAAATTATGCGATGCAAAATTCGTGGCTACAAAGTGAAATTTGCAAAAGGTTTCCACGCATTTATTGAAAATTTTTGTGACAAAATATCATTATATGGGTGGGCCAAAGTATATAATAAATAACAAAACAACCACATTTATTGCGTTTTCAAACTGGGAACTTTCTCTTAGCCTGCCGTTTGTTTAGTATTTCTGGAGTATCTCTCTTGATTGTCCAACAATATTCTCCTCACATTGATGGGTTCTCTTTCCTTCTTTACATTTTCTCAATGGAAGCTATGTTTTGATGACTAGCATCAATGTCCAGAATACTGATGAGTTCACAGTTATCTGGGAATAAGTCGAGGCATGAAGAAAATGAATCGCCAGCGACATGTGAACTCTAAGTTTGTGGTAGCACATTCATTCATTCAATACCCTGGAGAGCCGACTCAACCTTAAGGTTTTAGAGAGCGGGTTGACTCTCCAGAAGGAGAACATTCCAGCGATCAGATAGACATGGTGAAAGTGTGTCCAAAATTTACATCAAATATTGAAAGAAAATTTAAATTTTAAAAATTTAAACGTTGCAAGTTAAAAGAACAAAGATAAATTAATAGAAACGTAATGACTGCAAAGAATTAAAAAAATAAATAAATAAATAAAATAAAATACAACCACATGGACATTTCATCCACTTATTCTTTGCAATTGGACGCGCACACGCTTCCAAAAAAATCCTCAACAAATTCTTAAAACTATTCCACTTTGCCTTCTGGTCATCCTGAAGAACTTAACAAGAATTTTGTCATTGAGAACCACCTCCTTAATTTGCAGGCCAACAACTTTAAATGGCTTGCTACAGGAAATTTTGATGTATAATACATGAAACTTTCACTTTGTTGTTGCAGCTCTTTACAAAGTTTATGATTAGTTCTAGTTTGATGTGTAGCGGATGGAACCAAATCTTCTTAAAATAAAAAGAAATGCGTACGCTTCCGTACATTTGCTGCATTGCAATTCTCTACAGTTGATACCTGTAAAAGAAATTATAGAGCCAATTGTCATTCTAGTTCTTAGCAACTTCAAATTCACAAGAATTGGTTACTTTTGTTCAGTTTACAATTTTGTTGTCGAACACTGCATTCAACTCCATAAAGGACTCAAATTAATCCCAGCAACTGTGGCAGTGAGGAAATTACCAGCTGCTGCTCCACCAGATCATTCCCATCTTGTATTCTATATCCTTAGTTCAAAGTCCGTGTGCAGCCTGAGTGCAGTTGGAGACTTGCACGTTGTTTATGTTGTTTTCACGCAGAGTTAGAAACATTCTTCTTGGAGCTTTCAACTCTACGTTAATAACACAACAAGAATGACCGTGTTTATTTAACGTACAGTTTTTCCTATGTAACTAAACTGAACAATCAATTGAACATTGAATTGTCAATATTAGGATCGGTTACAGCGATCATGTTTACTCTGTATTGCCCATTATATAGGATAATTCAAAACAATTGCATTGATTAGAAATGAGCATAACTTCCTTGTACGGACGCAATGTTAGGAAAAAAATTTGAACACGATACAGAAGGAGACTTGAAGTTTTTGCTTAAGTAGTAATAATTGCTCATTATGACTATTCTTGGCCACACAGATAACCATCCATTTGAGTCCAGATATTGTGAAACATGTTCACAGCCATTTATGCTCGTTCGATAGCCAAATGCATGATGGTCACATGATCATCTAAATCTTCTGAATCCTTTCTTGTGTCTTCATTACATTCGGGTATGTCGTAGATTCTGTCTTAAAGCCTCCTTTGCTTGCAACTGTGAGCGCACTGAAAGTACGCATAGAAAATGTTTAACATGGTAGTAGACTGGTCTACCACTTGGCTTTTGTCTGAATAACAAAGTATAGTCACAATAAACAATTATTACGTAAGCAAATAAAACTTTTAGCTACTTCCAGTATTGTGTTCAATATAGAAATTGTTTTCTTCCCCTCACTGTTTACATGGAAATTATAGCCAAATGTAATCTGTTTGAATTGCTCTGTTTGCCTGTAGTTTATTTCCACCCAAAACGCAGAGGAACCGATATCCTATGTCACTTTTAAAAGCAAGTATTTACTAAATTGAGAGACTCAAATTGATTTTTGTTATTTAGTACCTGGGAAGACGTAAGTGATGCTCCAACCAATCACATAGATGCCATCTCCAACATGATACTTCTGAGGTGATCCGAAAACCAAGCGAGACAACAGCCATTAATTTCTCGAAAGCGCCGTTAATTTCTCTACCGAGGCCAACATCCTAACCAGGGATGAGGATTGTTTATTTAATATCGTTTGTAGCAACGATGTTTATCAATCAACAAAGAAACTGATACCTATAAAGTTGAAACTGACTGAAAGAACTATCATACTAAAGATTGTTTTGTTTGCTGTGAGTTTTATGTCGAAACAGCGCTATCAAGCTATACTCATGCTAAAGTCTTATGGGATTATAAAGATCAACAGAGATTTTAAAATTTTCTTGATATTGATCTCTAATATTCATGTTATAATCCTTGCGATTGCGCGATTACGAAGAAAGTGAATAATGGTTTAAATAATTAAAAGCAGTTTGTTAATACAACATAGAAAGAATGCTCTTATTTGGAGTTTTTAGAATGCTTTTACCATATTGCGTATAGATTAGATATAACAGAAAATGAGAAGTTGAAGCTAAAATGCTGATATTATTCCGTCACGATACAAATTTAGGATGCGAATCTATAATAACCATACAATCTTGAATTAGGACATTAATCTAACAAAGAAATCAATTTTTTGTACATCAAAATATATATTACTGAATTAAAGAAATCGCACACATTTCAGCTTCTTATGAAATTTTAACACTCGAATAACCAAGATGAAATAAGTCTTGACTAACCAAGATTATTGATTCTGCTGCTATCTATTCTAACACAAAAAAATAAGCTGAAATACTGAAACCAACTGACTATGGAATTGCTGAAAGGAAGCGTGTCCTAAACCAGAAGACTCAAATTAATTCCTGCAACTCAGGTCCATGGAAGATGCCAGTAGGCTCCAACTAATCGCATGGGTTCGGTGTCTTGCATATCGCTAAGCCCGAAACTAATTACTGGAGTTCTTTTGTGGTTGATCCTCCGCCCTTCATTTCGCGACTGAGAAGACGTGTTTACTGTGGTCATCATCTTAACCGTGAATGAGACATGCTCGCTCCGCTTCGTGTCTTTAGCCGCTGATAATCGATTTTCCGTCAGAGCGGATCACGGGCAGTTTTATTTTTTATTCCAGGAAGGGAAATTGTGGTCGGACAAGTGTGGAGGGGGCATTATTTGCCCTTCTGGGGAAAAAATGAGTTGAAGGAAATGAGGAATATCTTATGACAAGAATCGGGTGAAACGTTTGCTTATCTCAAATTATGGAACGGATCTTCAAAGAAGTTGTTGATCAATCCTTGAAGATAAAAAGAGAGGAACGAAACTTATTTGTTGAATCCCTTATTACTGAAAATTGATGCTGGCACACAACAAATATGTCACTAAAATAACTGTGTGCTTCAATCGCCGATTCGCTGCCTTGATCTATCGCAAATTGGCTCTTCATAATATTAGCTTTGATTTTTTTAAAAATATGTCGACAATACAGAGTTGACATTGCCTTCCACTAGTGATCTATGGGCAACAGATCTGGATAACTTCGGATTGATTTTTTTTATTTTGCTAACTGATATATCCAGCGTTGCTTTGGTTGAAACTACTTTATCAATATAAAGTGAAACGTTTGATCGTTTCAAATCGTGGAATTGATTTTCAGAATAATTATTGATCACTCTTCGAGTAGAGCAACATCAAACTCATTGGTAGACACCCATATTATTGAAAATGGTTGTTGATATATAGCAAAAGATTCACTAAAATTAGCTGCATGTTTCCGTCGCTGCGGCCATTTCTCTGGATTAGTCTATCGTAAATCGTCTATTCGTAATTTTAGAGAGAAGTTTATTATCTCATTGACAATACAGACTTGACAGAGGTATCAATGTTGCCCAACCGATGATCATTGTGTGACAGATTTGAATGACTTTGTTATGATTTTCATTATTTCATTGGCAACTTTGTCAATGCTTTAGACCAGCAGCTCCCAACCTTTTTGGTTGTCCGGACCACCTGCTGCGTAAAAAAATATTTTTTGAGGTCCACTTACTAAATATACAAGTAAAAATTACAAACATATATATTACTTTTATATTTTATATGCACGTATATGTCTGTAATTACTAAAGCTTACTGTGAAGGATTAAAAATATTTTCTTTATAAAGCAAGAAACGAGCGACGATTCTTGAAGCTCCCCTGACTTCGACTCTTGACTAGCATTCCGCGGCCAACTAATACGCTATCCGAGGCCCACAAGTAGGCCGCGTCCCATATGCTGGGAACAGCTGCTTTCTACTATATCATCATTTTAATTGCAGTTCTCGTTAAGAATACTATATTTCATCAAATTTTGAACAAAATCTAAAATTTTTTGTAGCCCTTACGGCCTTTCCGTTTTTATTTATTTGAATTTTATATAATAAGATTGCTTATGTCGTACCGATGCCATCCTGACTTAGTTTCCGTCGAATCAGCAACGTTGACGGCAGTGTGATGACTACTAGCATCGGCGATGTTAATTCTATTATTTAGAACGAAGCTGCTTCCATACAATACAACCTAACCTCGAGGGAAAATAAGTTTTCGGTAGTTTTCTTATAGTTTTCGTGCATATTTCGTAAGACGTAGTACAATAAATATTATAAATAAAATGTTGCTATTTCTTAGGGAATCATTTTGTGCTATTATAATAATTGGTTTCATGAAACTATGACGCTCTGATTCTATTCATTATTTTATAATGCTTATTTAAAATATTACATGTGGCGTTACTTAAGTCGTACCTCAAACGAGGCTTAAGTCATACCAAGTAAGCCTTAAGGATCTCTTGCACATCTAAAGAAACATTTACAGAAAATGAATGTTGTTCTTTTTAATATGTAATGTTAAATATGCTTTTTCTAACTTTCAGGCAGGGCTCATAAAAGTGGCAAAACGTACCGATAATATTTAGAGGCAAGAAAATATGGACGAGGCGTTATGAAAATTACCCAGTGTTTATATAAGCTTCAATGAAAGTATAATATTACTAAGATGAAACTGCGACGTCACCTTCTAGAACTAAAAAACATTATGAATTTCGAAAACCGAAAGGATTGACCGAGAATAACTCAAGAGCGAATAGTTTACTCAAAGAATATTAATACAGTGTGCTTTTCCTTCATTTTCTTCCAAGGTACGACTTAAGACATAGGTGATACGACTTAAGAACCGGTTTCCTTAGTCGTACCGATGTTATTACTTTAAAATTTATTTCCTTCGACATAGCACGTGTATTTGAACTTTCTTGTAATAAATAGATGCAATATTCAGAAAAGTTGTGAATAATGCAAAATTTAATCCTTTATTTAGTAAAACTTGCAATTTGTAGACTTTATTTCATAGGGTGTACGACTTAAGGGAAGTTGGAACCCTAAATCCTTTAACACTAACCCTGTTACTTCGATGTACCTTTTCTCAAAATCTTTTATAAAAACATTTGTAAAAAAAAATTTTGAATATTTAAAAAAATCATTTTAGTATGATGAGAAAGATGCACTTTACTTCTGTAAAAAATTTCACACACGTATCTATAACAGATTTTGAGAAAAGGTACATCGAAGAGGCCAATTTATCATTTTTTCTTCTGACACGAAAACATTTGTAAAAACTTTTTTTTGAATATTTAAAAAAAAATCATTTTAGTATGATGAAAAAGATGCACTTTACTTCTATAAAAAATTTCACACACGTATCTATAACAGATTTTGAGAAAAGGTGCATCGAAGTGGCCAATTTATCATTTTTTCTTCTGACACGAAAACATTTGTAAAAATTTTTTTTTGAATATTTAAAAAAAAAATCATTTTAGTATGATGAGAAAGATGCACTTTACTTCTATAAAAAATTTCACACACGTATCTATAACAGATTTTGAGAAAAGGTGCATCGAAGTAACAGGGTTAGGGTTAACGGACTTAGGGTTCCAACTCCCCTTAAACAACCGTACCCTACTCAAAATTAATTATTCTACCCACTATTAAATAGTATACATTCACTTCATCAGCATAATAAACATTTACCTAGGATAACTACTTTCAATGTAAAACTTGATGAACAGAGAATTTTACATCTATCTGAATATAAATGTTTTATATTTTTAGTTTTTTCCCACAGATTCTCCAAGCTTTAGTATTATTATATATCTTTTCAAGTTGAACTTTGGATTGTAAACCAATATATTAAGGTGTTTAAGATGTTTAGTCATATAAGTGAAATTAATTTTAGATTAGAAACTTACAAAATAAAAGAAATTACAGGCTGCCAAAAATTAATCTAGTTACTTTTCAACAATTAGTTTCTTTTTACAACAGTATTAAAGCTACCTTTTTGTTATTTACAAAGAGGTAAAAGTTTTCAGAATATTTGTAATATTATTTAATTTTCACATTTCTAAAGGGACCTTGTTCTGATCCCTTTTGTTTTGATTATTTTGTTTCATAAAACATGAATGCAATTTTATTTTTTTGGAAATGAACGATATGATTCTCCTCGTCTCATTGAATTAGGCTCGAAAAGATTCAGAAAAAGGAAGTTTAGACAATCATGTTTGAAATTCGGTTAAATCCCTTACGAATAATCTTTATTATTCTAAAAATTAAGAACGACAGTATGAAAATGTAAAATGAAATGCAGTTTGCGACAGATGAATGAAGAAAACTAACAGTTTTTCCTAGTATCAACAGTCTGAGGTAGATAGCACTAATTGCTTGGCAGCTGTAATATGAAACCAAAATGTTGACCGGTCAGGAGAAAGCGCAGTGTGTATTATTGTTAGCGGAAACAAAATCGCCGAAAACTGTGTAAAGAAAGTTTTTTCTTATGTGCCATAGAAGTTCATAAAGAGTGCCTTTAATTTATATCTGAACGCAGCAGTTTAAAGACATAGGGAATATTAAAAAAAAACATTTGACTGGAAATCGAGTATAGATGGGATTTCACTATAAACCGAAGGAATGTCGAGACATGGACATTCTTCGTGCTTATAAAGGAGATCATGTAGAGCTACACTGAATGCAGTGTAAAAATAAAATAATAAAAACCTAGTACCTTCATTATTTTGCCAGAAAATGTATTTTATTTCACCTTTTCGTATTTATTTTTAGAACAACAAAGATCTTTCTCGGTCACCCTGTATATTTTTAGAAACCAAAAGGAATACGTTTGATGAAAATTTTATCGAACGATACACAAATTGTGCAGTCAAGATGTAGAAAGAAAATTTTGTTTATTCTTTAAAATATAAATTTCCATTATTTTCACGATTTTTTTTATTTATTGACATCTCAGATGTAAACTCGCAAAAGTAAGAACCCAGTTTTTAAATAGACTTTTACAACCAGTATAAAAATTTATATTATTATGCTCGAATTGTGTAGCATGCAGGTTTGCTATATTCTGAAGCAATATGAATATGGAATTTTTATTTATTCCTGATTACGCGAAAAACCTAATAACGGAATTCCGGTTTGAAACGGACAGTTGGCTTTGCTTTCAACAATCACATTATTGTAAGAATCTGAAACAAATCCTTAATCAAATCAAATTTTATTCTTTAAGTTTTTGATTACTCGGCTTTTAAAGAGTAATATTTGTTTCAATAATAGCAAAAATTATCGAAAGAACACGGGCTATTGATCAATTCCTGTAAATAAAGTTGAAAAAAACTGACATTTCTATTATAGACATATTTTGTACAGAGCAGTACTGTGTAGTGATAAATTATTTCAGAAAAAAAAGACATGTCTTCGGTGAAAGTGTCGCAGAAAGAATCGAGCACCAACCATTTTTCTGAAAGGTTAAAAATAAAGCCTGTTTCTGATAGCGGCTAATATTCTACATAAAACTGAAATGTTGTTCACAATAAAAGAGTAATGAGCTTTTATGAATGATATACGAATGCTTGAAGTGAAGAAGGAAATGAATGAGTTGCAGACAATCATTCATTTCCTTGAAAGGTATGAACTGTAAGTATTCTCTACCGAAAAAATAAATTAATACTATTTTGCCAAAGGCTAGCAATTATTCAATCATAAAAATACAAGATATCCAGACATAATGTTCGATTTGGTTATGTAATTCGTCAGTTGTCTGGATATTCTTACAAACCCGCTGAAACACAAGATGAAGAATGGTCGTTTTGTGATCAAGAAACGTTCTAATCCTTGAAGCAACATAACTTGCAGAGTTCTACAGTAATCAAAGAAAGTTTATTTCATCTTCTAAACTTCTGTAACGGGATCAATTTACGTGACGTCAAAATCACATAACAAACGTACTACAAATGTCATCTCTCTTACGCTAAACTATAACGTCACGGCCTTTTTCCTCCTGCCAGATGCGTAATGGAGTCCAAAATTGAGTTTCAGCGGCGGATTTTACCTGAATTATGTACGAATAAGTTTAATTTAGTTACATTGATGTTCCTTTTTTGAAAAAAACTCGAAGGCTATTTTGGGACAGACATCGGGTCAGAGACGACATTTGTATTGTCATCCACTCTCCTAATTTCTGTACCACACCAGCGGGAGGACATCTAATACACGATGGGCCAAGTTCTCATTCACGGTAAGTGAATGAAGATCTGCGGAATCTGGTTTCGAATTTGGAACCCGCCGGATCCGAAAACGGAACCTTGCCACTAGGTCACCTGAGCCTCTGAAATAAATAAATAAATAAAAGAAATTTTGTTACCATAAAAGACCAAACACCACGTTTCCGAATTTCATCCTAAGTTGTTTTGTATCACGAGGTGATTGATGGCAATGTTTGCTAAGTCTGTAAACTCATCTGCTTTGCTGTCCTTTGTAGTATGCGTCATCAAATTTCCAGTAGAATGATTCAACTGATTAATATGCCCATATAGACGAGACTCCTACTTCAGTAAACTTTTACTACCCGCTTAGACATGGTAGTTTTTCCCATATCATCAATTCCATGGGGATCGCAGTATTCCGTCTAACCGCTCCATGGGGAATCGTGAAATGAAACCGTATCATCAAAGTTGTGCTCTATTTCCACTCGACGTCTGCATGGCAATATCTATAACGTTTCCTGTGCAATTGAATCAAGACGCTACTGGTCTTTCCACGGTATTTAAACTTTCCGCTACTATCTGCTGGAAAATTCTTCTAGATAATTTGAATATTTTTCATGGAAACTTCGATATATTTTGCGTCTGGAGATTTTAACACTATTTTCCCTTATTACGGAACTGTATTTATCTCGTAACATAAGGTGTGAAATTTAAGCAAAACAAAACACTCCTACTAAAATAAACAGCTAGATTCCACTGAAGCTCTTGCAGAGCCTAAATTCCTATACCATTGGTTTGATAAAAAATTCTTCCTTTCTTAACCAGTATTTTAAAAGTATTTTCAAATCCTATGGACGGGTTTTCTGTTTTGTTTATTTGAGGTAATGTAGAACCTCTGTTATACTGACCGTTATCCGGTGTAATGCTTCGTCAATGGGAATCTTCAAAATTTCAACAGTCTGTTTGAAGATGTGAATTAATACTTAAAGTAGAGTTTTTTAATGTTATGGCTTAAAGCTACTTTGGAAATATTAAATTGATATTCCTATTGCTGTAGCTCTCAATATTTACTTAAGAGCTTCATTTAATGGAAAGGCTGTCATAATTGTTCGTTTTCGCTCTTTTTGACGACTTCTAAGGCTTGCTTGGAGGTTAAATTTTTAACCAAACGATTTAGATAATCACTGACGGTTGAATTTTTAACCAAACGATTTGGCTAATTACAATTCAACATACTCAAAGAACACAGAATTCAACGCGTTGTGTACAAAAGAAAAAACTGGTTTGATCTTGTCGCTTGATATAGTATCCAAATGGAGTTGGCGATGCTTAAATTGGAGAGTTCCCAGAAAACAGTCTGTGCATCCAAAATAAATAAAGCAGAAAACTCGTCCATATTTACATTTCTTTCTATTTAAAGAAAAAATGTCAAAACCAAATAAATGTTTTTTATGAAAAGCAACTATTAGTCGTTTATCGATTTGATAGCTTTATCCCACTCAATCCATTATCTTTATCTGAATATTCTATTCGAAATGTTTATGACCCAGGCAGAAGTACTTAAAAAACAAATCTCTTAAAGAGAAATTATTTTGTCTCATCGGTCACGAACTTTTATTTAAATCATAAACATAATTTTATGGACAATTTTAAGTAATGCAATCAATCTCAATTTTCGTAAAGGGCTGTTCATAAAAATACAATATGATAATGAGTGTGAAAACTTCTGAGAAAGAAAGCCATCGGTGTAAACAACATTCATAAACCCAAAATGTTGCTCTGAAATTATTAATTGCGTATAATGGAAACTGCTATACAATAACTACGTGTCGGAACCTGATGAAGATTTATGATTTTGAACTGATGCATTGCGCCTTTATTAAAGCCAATTAAACTAAATATCATCAGACTGTCTTTTATCTACCTGTAGCTTAATTCAATTTCGGAAGAAAGTATTGTAAAATCGGGATCAAATCGAAATTCATGGATGCCACCAGATTCACTCACAATACCGTTACTCTTTGAGTCTAGGTAATGAGATGGGTTTGGTACTATGCAAAGTTGCGGAAGCATTTTTAAAATTTGTTTAAATTATTTACGGAAATTTTCTTTGACCAAAAAACTAGTTATTGTATGAGATTTTTTATATTACTTTCCATTCAACCAAGTTAAACCGATTATTACTTAAATAAAGTTACGAAACTGTTTTACCTGCCATTTGATGAACTATGATTTTGGTAGTACATAAAAACTTTTTCTATGATATACATATGAGATCTTTGTGCATATGTTTGTTAATTGTACTTCTAGACAACTATTTTAACGTCATCTCACATAAACTTTGGATTCTTCAATAAGTGCTATAGTTTAATATTTAATCACTTGACTTCATTTCCTAGCAGCTAACCTTGATTAAAAAAGGTAATTCACGTGTATCTAAAGTACATTTATAGGACAAAATTTGGCCACTAGCCAAAGCAATAGAATAATCCCCAAAAGCAAAAAGGAATGGAGCCAGAGAAGTAAGTTGTAAGATAATAAAAGAGATATAGAAGAGACGAGTATATTTTTTATGAACCATTAATTGATAATTTTAAGAGGATTTAACGACTCATAAAACGAACTATCCAGCAAGCTTGATTATATATAACATATGGGATGATAAAGATGCTTAACTTTCGATGTAGGTGGCGTTCGGATAGCAAAGTTTGGACTTCAGCACGTCTAGACAAATTCTGGGAAACTTCCATTCCTACAACAGGTTAATTTCATCGAGTAAAAACATGCAAATGCAAAAAAGGATTTTGCAGAAGAACGGAAAAAAATATCCTTGTTCTCTTTCCACTTTGAGTATGTTTTTGGAATGAAAATTATAGGCACTACAAATAAAGTATTCACAATATTTGAGAATTTAGATAAAGAGTTTGGATGAAAAATATATGATATTATTAAAAACAATAAAAAGGCAGTCATACAGGTAAAAATGAAACTAAAGAAAAAATATTTCATTCTTTTGTCATTATTGTTGTGCACTATGTATAAATTGATGAATATTTACTTAAATGCGATCTTTATTTTAAAAGTCTACTTTTCCTCTTTATCTCTGTATATAAGAATAAACTACATATATTACTTTTTATGAAACGCAACTATTCTGAGGTGTCATTCTTTTCAGAATTCATTAAACTCTAATGCAATAGTGTTTAAATTTCAAAATTTTCTTGGGTTTTAAGATAATAAAATACATTTTTTTTCAGATCATAACAATTTTTGTATTTTCTCTCTACAGACAGCAACTTGATACTGACCAACTGACAGAAACCTGGCCAACTAAGTGATAATGCGCTTCCTTAATTTAGATGGTTTCAATTGAAGGATTCATATATCATCCTTCTGTTTTCATACTGATTTATTAGTGCAATTCGACTCTCAATTGAGACGGTCTTTGATTAAACAAGAAGCCCTATTGCTGGTTTTAGATACGTCTGTGTATTTCACGGAAGTCATAGCAGTGGCGGATCGTCCATAAGAGCTGCAAAGCTGCAGTCCTTCCTGAAATTATTTTAAAAGAGATTGCATTTTCGTTTCTATTTTAATTGGCTTACTTTCCCACTTTGAGAATTCAGTGATCAACGAAAATGGCAAAAAGTAATAAAAAATGTAAAAAGAAGACTGAAAATCAATCAAGAATTAAGAGAGAGACAGATCAGAGCTGCGTCAAGTTTTGCCCCTCCTACGGATCCGATATTAATGCAAATAGAAAAGCAACCCTTTCTCCGCTTGAAATTGCATTCATTCGAGCTGCACTTTTTCAACTCTCATTTGGCGCGAATTCCTCATTTGGCTTTTTTTTGCTTTTTCTCAGTCGTTAAGTAGTTTTTAAAATCCAACTCTGGAGGAGTTGTAATTTTTTGCTTCTTTATGCTTTTTCGGGTGCTGGTTACGATTCTGAGGTTTGCCACCAATAATTTTTATTGGAATTTTAGTTATAGCCAAAAACCATAAAAAATTTCTTCTTTTTCTGCTTATAACTCAAAAAACTATCAAGTTTTAATATATCATCATTATATAACAAAATAATCAGCACAAAATTTCCTGCAGATTAGGTCTATAAAACTTTTGCAGCTCTGCTTGTTTCTGAGCTGACGAGCCGCCAATGAGTCATAGTTATTATTTTCATTTATTTCTTTTTTTTATTGAAATATATTTTTAATTTAGCAATTGCCCAGATGCAACGGTTTTGCTGATGAAGACGGTAAGTAGGGAGGTGCCTTCCTAGCATAAAATAGCCTTGTGCTGCTATAAAACGTGAGGCAAATATAATATAACTAACAATTGCGTGACATTTTCGGAGGAAGAAAATAAGTACCGTGTAAATTGAGGGTTATGTGTCTTACACAAAGAGGGGTACTTTTAAAAAAAGCATCTTAAAACTCTTCCATTAAATAAAAAAGAATGTCCAACTGGAACTAATTCAATTCAAAATAAATCTTCAAACATTGCTTTCAACTTTTTCTTGTCACGTCTTTGAATTCTTTCGGCATATGTAGGTCTAGCATTTGGCAAATTCACAGATTATTTCATCTAAAGTTTTTTCCTCGATGCATGTGAAAGAATTTTTCTTACCTTCTTGCGTAAGGGATTTCGTATTTCTTTTCTCGATCAACAATGCACAAGTTACTTAAAGAGGAACTCTCTTTGACGAAACAATTCTTTTGAAATCGTTCGGATCATTCACTATGTCTTCTCTTTCCACATAAAGAACCTGTTGTTTCCTGTGTTCAAAGGATAAAGACAATCTCTTTCTTTCGAATGTTGCGTCTACATTCTTTCAAGTAAAAAGGCAATTTCTTTTGTATTTTTCTTAAGGTTAAATTTTTAAAAATTACGCTTAAATCTTAATCAGTGAAAAGAAAATATTACCAACCTAGACTTTGTTGAGCAATTACAAAGTAATTAAATGCTTTCGTAATTAAAACACGAGTAAGTAAAATATGAATGAAAGAATAATGTTTCCATCAAATTTAACAAAGCTTTCAATTTTATCTCTTTTTTATATAAAAAAAGTGTCCTCAGTCTGTCTGGCCCATTAAACTCAAAAAGTTATGAATGATATTTGCATCTATTTTTGGGAAATTAATTAAATGATATCTTACCCATTTTGGTAAACCAACTTATATACCTTTAAAATAACATGAATTTATTTCAGTATTAGAAGAAACTAGAGATACTTGACCCTAGTTTTAATTTTTCTTATATTTCTCCAGTATTTTAATTGTTAGCATCACAAAAGGGTTTGTTTATAAGAATGAGGAATGCATTTACACTGAAATGATACACCATTCATTCATAAAATTTATGTATTTCTTAACATCACCTAGTGTCAAGTATCCTTACCCTTAGGGATACTTGACTCTAGGAGTAGAGACACTTGGCCCTGCATGCAAAGAATACATAAATTCTTTCGATAATTTGTATGTACGTGTAATTCAGATTTTAGGTTAAAACTACTGAACTGAAAGTGTCTTAATTATCAAAAAATATCAATGAAAATATTATTAAAATGAAATAATGTGACAACTATAAAACGCAATTGTTTTAAATAAAAAAATCTTATTATTAAATTAAATCTAGTTATTAAAATAAATCATATTAGTTCAAAATTAAATAAACAATTAAAATATTTTATTAATTAAATGATAAGAAGTATAGCAATGGAACTGGAAACACAGGAACGTCACTAGGTCAATGAAAAATTACAAGTTTTGGAAAATTAGACTAGAACAGAATAACATCAAAATGAAAAGAAAGAATCTAAAAAATTGTTTTACAAAAGAAGAAATGTGAAAACTTGATAGACTTACTGAGTTTTCCTAATATTTTAATGAAAACAAAAGCAAAATATTAACTGAAAATAAATGTAAAATAAGAAAAATATATTCTACGAGTAATTTAAAAAAAACAAAGAGGAGAACTCAACCAAAATGGCGAAACGTTTAATAAAACCAAACGAGGGCAAACAGTTCGAGTAAAAGATTTTTCTTAAAATAATAAATGATTAAATATCTTTTATTTGAAAGCAAGGATACATAAATTTCAATTGCTTTTAAAATTCTAATTAAAATAATTTTTGCATTATTTGAAATGATCACATTAAAAATAATTTTTTTCTTTAAGTAGATATCTATTTTTAAATAATTATTCCCATATAAAACTCAATTACCAAAAACACTAGCCGTTCTGCCGATAATCAAGGCGAAGTATTGCTAGTACAGCCAACCAGCTTGATTATTTTAGTTTAACCGTATAATCAAGCTTGGCGACAAATTCAACTGCACAAGGGAGGTGTCCCAACTGCACAATGTACTTCGGTTTGTGACAAACATTCAAGCTGCATAAATATCAAAAGGTGCCTACCTACAACAGTTTTTGTTTTGAGAACTTTTTATGGTAGGTTCAAGTATCCCTAAACTGTTATTTTCGAAATAATTTAAAGATTAAACCTCCTAGTATTAAGATATTGAACAACATCGTACATCAAATTATAGGATATACCTATAATTTGATATACGGTGGGTATATACCTAAAACTAACAAAAAAAACCCCAAAAACGTCTAATATTAGATACTATATTTACATTAAATAAGGAAGCCGTTTACCAAAATCTAAAGAATTATTTCAGTCTGAAAAAGAATTGTTCTTATCGTTATGATCAGCAATTGCGGGATGCATGACGGATCTCAAATTTGAATCAGCTCGATACACTTTACGTTTATCCTAACTCCTTTCTAAGTTTATTACTTTATTCCTCAGTTTTTAGTCTATTAATGCGAAAAAGTAATGAAAGGTAAAAAAATTAACAGCCGAATGACACAGGTTCCTCAAACTATTGAATTTTCCTTCGCTGCACCAACAGGTATCTGATACATAAATAATAACCAGAATATTCCGGTCAGAAGCCATATTCTAATACTGCCAATTATATAATTACCAATATATCAATTATGCTATTACCAACTGTATAATCACCAATATTATCGATCATATAATTACCAATACTACTAATTATATAATTATCAATACTTTCATCGTGAACTCTGGCAGATACTTCGAGTTTACTGATACACAATTTGAAACGCATTCTCCCAACATCGGAAGAATGATCAAGGGGATAATGACCAGTAATCGTGCTATTTGTCAAAGAACTCCCATCCAGAAACGATTGCCTGGAGTATTACGAAAGATTTTTCTGCTTCATTTGAACTTGAAAGACTTTGTAGAAATGGGTTCAGAACTACGTACAAGTGAAGTGACTTCAATGCATTTTGAGATTTTTTAATAACTGTTTGGGATCAACTTAGCCGTATAGTGCTATAGAAGGTGATCAAATGATTACTTCAAAATGCTTCGGAAAGTGGCATTCTTGAGCAAACCGCAGTTATTTCCTAATTCTGACATCAGTTAAAGCAACCAAATGTCAAATAAAATACTTTATGGAGTGAAAGGTGGTTGTTACGAATAACTTCAAATCCATATGAGAAGCAAAATCCAATAAGGTTGTAATTGATTCTGTTCAGTGGATTCTATTCATGGTGTTTAGACACAATCATTAGTTATTAGAACAAAGTATTTCTCACTCGTTTTATGATTCTTTTAATGTGAACTCTATTTTTTAAAGTTTTGTGCATTTCAATTGTACGAGGGTTATTCTTTTTCAAGGTCCGATTGGTCGCTAAAGGAAAGCTTCGGGGAAAATCCGCTAGGTCTGTGCGCAAACGTCTTGCGCTGTGTCTGTAGTTGGCCCGGGGAACGCGTCGATTCACGGTTGTTATTGCTGAGTACATAGGGAGCACATAAACATGCTTAGAAAAATAGAGTCTCCCGCCAAATGTGAATTGCGTTCAGTCATTCGATTTCTGCGTGCTGAAGGAAGCAATGCAGCTGAAATTCATAGACGAATGAGTAAAGTGTACGAAGAAACGTTCATGAGTGACAGCAAAGTGCGGAAATGGTGCAGGAACTTTGATGCTGGACGCACAGATGTTCATGATGCAGGCGCCCAGGGAAGGAAGCCAGTGTCAACCGATGATCTTGTTCAGCGCGTGGATCAGGCGATTCGCGGAAATCGTCGGTTCACAATTTCTGGGTTGAGTGATTTGTTTCCGGAAATTTCACGGTTAGCTCTCTATACCATTGCGAGTGAAAGACTCGAGTACCGCAAACTCTGCGCGAGATGGGTTCCCAAGATGCTGTCTGACCATCATAAAACTCAGTGAATGGGCGCCGCATTAACCTTCCTCCAGAGTTACCATCACGACGGAGATGAGTTTTTGGACAAAATTGTCACAGGAGATGAGACATGGGTCCATTATGAAACTGAAGAAACGAAAGAGCAATCCAAACAGTGGATGCATTCTCACTCCCCGAGTCGTAAACCAGTGAAGTTCAAGCGCACGTTCTCCACCAAAAAGTGTATGGATACAGTGTTTTGGGACGGTAAAGGTGTTCTCTTGGTGGAATTCATGCCACGTGGCACAACCATCACTGAGGCTTCGTACAGCAAGACTCTTCAACGTCTTCGAAGGGCAATTCAGAACAAGAGAAGAGGAATGTTGTCGTCAGGCATCGTCCTTCTTCATGACAATGCGCGGCCGCACATTGCAGGTGCAACAACGATCCTCCTGCAGCGTTTTGGATGGGAAGTTTTTGATCACCCACCATACAGTCCTGACTTGGCTCCCTCAGATTTTCATCTCTTTGCCTACATGAAACGCTGGCTAGGTGGACAAATTTTCGCCACAGACAACGAGTTGCAGACCAGCGTACAGAATTGGCTGAAAACACAGGCGGCTGCTTTCTATGATGAAGGTATTGGAAAATTGGTACCACGCTACGACAAATGTATGAATCGGAACGGCAATTACGTCGAAAAGTAGCTTAATGCTGTATCACATTGTTCCATATAAAATTTTCTTGATTCTGACTATGATTTTCATTTAACGAACAGTCGGACCTTGAAAAAAATAGCCCTCGTACCTTTCTTTTCTTCTTTCTTTTTATCTTAACTTACTGTCTTCGAATTAATCACTTAGCACTTTTGCCCGAACGAGTGGGACTTCCCTTATTTGCCCGAATGCGGCTCGGACAGGTCATTTTTCTAAGTCTATCCATTGATTTCCCGGGCTATTTCACTTTATTTACTTTGCAATGTTTCTAGAAAATGGCTTTATCAGTCTAATTAATGTTGGATAGAAAAACAAGTTCAAAACTGTTTTTAGGTCAGGTTAGGTTACGTAAGCCAGTTATTAGGTACTTTTTTCCCTTGAAATTAAAAATGATCACAAATTAATAAAATAAATACTTGCAGCTGTTTTGACTGCTGAATTTATAAAATCAGTTTGCATAAAAAATTCCTCATAAAAAATGTGCTTATTTTTGGACGCAATATTGCAAAAAAAGAAACTGCTAAGTGGTTAACCATTCTTTAATTCGTTGTTTCATTGGCATAAAAATAATTTAATAATTATTTTCAGTTATAATTACAAATTTTAATTCTGAATTTCAGATTACACTATATCTTTGGTACAGCAGGAATAAATCTGGCATTTATATATTTAAGCCGCTTCTAATAGTTAAATAAATGCTAGAACTTTACTTAAATTTTTATGTTTCAGTTTTGTTGAGTAAAATCTCTTTTAAATTATTCTAATAATCGAAAAAGGCAAATAAGAAAAATAATTCACATTTATTTATACATGTTAAAACCAGAAATCTTTGAAAATAGATTAGATATTCTTTTAATATCCCATTAAGGGACAATTATTATTTTTTTCATTTTTTTGTGTAATATCTAACTAAATGTCACATCAACTTTTTTCATCATTTGATTGCTTTGTTTAAAAATGTCTGTTAAACTGTGAAAGAAAAGAGATCGATTTTATTTATTTCGAAAGTTTAAAAATTGTTATTAATTAAAAACATAAAAATTTTAAATTTTCATGTATTGAAGTTTCAGGAAAAGCTCAAAATTTCGCATTTTAACTATTTGGTATTTATTCAACTTTTAAGAGACATGCACATTGAAATCGTATAAAGATTTATAATTTTTTTTTGTTGATTATATTTCTTATTTTTCCTGCGTTCAAAATAGCTTAATTTAATTATAGGTATAAACGTATTAGTTTTAAATCCTTGCTTTCAAATACTACAAACAAAGCATGAAGTACAATGTTATTGCAAAATAATCACTGGTTTAAACTCTCTGTATTTCAAAAAGCATTTTATTTATGAGAATTAACTAAACCTCAAAAAAAAAGAAAAAATTTAAATTTTCTTTTGAATAGTTTCTAAGATTCTATATGTTCTTCTTTCGCTGTCCAACACAGATGTGCACAATAGTACAATTTTCCTCAGAGACGTTGTATCATGTCACTATTATAGGTCTTCATTTGTTCTAGCAACTGTAAGCGGTACTACTTCGGACGTAATACACTATGTAAAATTTTTCAGGCATGCATTTTGAATAGTTACTAAGGTTTTTTATGTTCTCCTATCGTTACGCGACACAGATCTGTACAGGAGTCCAATTATCCTCAGAGACGTTGTATCATGTCACTATTATAGGTCTTCATTTGTTCTAGCAACTGTAAGCGGTACTACTTCGGACGTAATACACCATGTAAAATTTTTCAGGTATCAATTTTGAATAGTTACTAAGGTTTTCTTTATGTTCTCCTTTCGTTGCCCAACACAGATGTGCCTAATAGTTAAATTCTTCTCATAGACGTTGCAGCATGTCACTATAATAGAATTTCATTTGTTATAGCAACTGTAAGCGGTACTGTTTCAGACATAATACACAATGTAAAATTTTTCAAGCATTTAGATGTGGGATTTCCAGTTCACAATAAGTACAATGTTCAGTTCTGTCGATTACGCACAAAACAACGATTTAACGATTTCCGCTAAATTCTGTGAAACGTTTGGTCTTCCAGGTCTTAAATTTCATAAAAAAACAGTGCCCTTGTTTAGATAAAATCAAATGCAGAATTCTCTGACGGACTATTTCTTGAATATTTTCTTAAAAACCCACACAGTATTGAAACAAGCGATGAACTTTTCGCATATACTAAAACTGAAACAAACACACCATCTGCTCGTTAGTGTCAATTTCGAGATATTTGATCTGAAAAATAACCCCTTGTCTCCTTTTAATACTTTGAGCCACATATGGTGAGCCATGCAGAAAAGGGAAAATATAAAAATTAAAATTAAACATCTGCTCGTCCCCCCTCCCACCCTCCATGAATACTGAAGACTATAATTTATATTTTAAAATTCATATCATCTGATACCCGACGATTATTTTGTAATTAACCTGGATTTTATAGCGAGTAAATTAGTATTCCACCTTCTTTCTGATTAAAAATTCAATGATAGTACAAACTCTTAAGCAGTTAAAACATCCTAAATTTTGAAAATGATATTGATAAGAAGCATGAATTACAAAAAATACATGATTTCTAAGTAACAGATATGTAATCTGGAATTTAAATTATTTCCTTTTTTATCCGTCATATAATCAGCTTCAGGAACATTTTCAAATATCAATTGATTTCTGTTCACTTTCAGTCATATTCTATTCAGTTCTATTTTCCCCCATAAACTTCCTTCTGTCTGAGCATTCCCAGACAAATGAATCTCTCTTGTTATAAGCAGAAGTCTCGCACGTAGTTTCATACATGAGGGAAATATTTACTTCCCTACTTTAGTCAACACAGTTCGTGATACTGATGGATAGAGCAACGAATCCAATAAGAACTCCTGATCGAAAATAAAGAATTTTAGCCTTTTCCGTGAAAAACAGCTTGTCTAGCTTTGGATACCAGCTGAAACGTTACAGATCGATTCCAGATATATGTGCAAGTAATTTTGTAACGGTCTGCTGATGTAGTGTTATTTCTTTGAGTGAAAAATACATAGAATTCGATTTTTTTGGTTAGAATAAAGTAATAATTTTTCACCGACAAATTTAATCAAACCCTTAAAATTTGAAAAATGGTTAAATCGAAAGTCTAACATCTGTAAGAAGAATTGCTTAAAATAGAAAATGAAAAACTAAGTACACATTCTATTAAACTATCTTTATTTACCATTAACTAACCTTAAGTTAGATCGTGGCTAACCTAATTTTACCTTTATATTTCGAATCAAGAGGCGTTCATAAATTTCTGAACTCTTAAGACTTTGATTTTAGTCTTCATTCTCGATACCTTCCATAAATAACAATTAATTAAGCATTATAAATCAAAGAACATTTGAAAATTTGTTAAAGAGAGAAAGAAATTATAAAATTAATTATGTTACTAATTATTTCGTGTGTTTAAACTATTTTAGCAATAATTTGTTGCAAATTACTCTAAATTGTTACTAAAATACTACTACCTTTTTCAAGTTTTCATAAAAAAGTATTTAGTTTCTTGGCCTTGAATTAATTTTATTAAACGCATTGGCGTATACTCCATTAAAATGTTAGAAACATAATTAGTATATAAGAAAAACCTTAAAATAACTCTATTAATTTGTGATGACGGATTCGTTATTATCTCTCATTTGATAATTTAAAAATACCAAATGAAAGCTTTTGCACTTCTATTTATAAATTATTTTTTGAATGAACAGGAAATATTTTAGAAAACACTTAAGCAGATGTATAAAGATTAAAATAATTTAAATAACCATCTTTTATACGATAGATATTCTTTTTTGCCAATGGTTTCATACTTCAATAGGTTAAACCTCTTTAACATTCAGTTATTTTTGAATTAATACAATACCTTTTGACAAATTGAAATAAATTAATTTATATCTCTTCTACTTAATTCTAAATAAATTATCCTACTATTCATTACTTCGCACCTTTCAGAAAAAATATCTTTTGTCATTTAATAGCGTCAAAGATATTTTAAGGAAAAAAACCCCTTCAGATTAAATATTTATTCATCATTTTGCAAAATAAAAGGAATAGGAATAATTCTCATTTGGTTTCCAGAGATTCGATTTCATTTTTATTCAAAACGGTTTATTTTCTTTCAGAACAAAAAGAAAATGATCTCATTTAAATGTGTTATTTTATCATTGAACAAATAAGAAAAGTATCGTTCTTTCTGTTTCGGTTAATCTATTAACTTATTTTTCGAAGTTAAGGATTCATTTCAATGATAAAAATGACTGGATTATCAGTCGTTCTTTTCCTCTTCATTAGTGATAAAAATACAATTCTGATTTTTTATATAATAGGAGATAACGCATTCGATTCACCATTAACACTCTTTCTTATGCTGAAATTCAGAATTAAAAATGAAGTTTAAAGGCAAACTCAGAGTATTTGTTTAACTAATTCAGTGAAATTACTGAAAGAAATTGAGTCAAAATGGAACTAAGAAAATTTATATGGTAAACAGAAACCACTTACAGTCTGTTTAATCTTTTGAGGGTTCATTTTTTCGTAATGCCGAATTATTAACGAATTTTTGGAATCAATATTGACTTAAAAAGGCGGAAAAGTGCAAACAAATTTACAGGCAAAATTACACTGGTACCTATAAACTGACAACCATGAAATGCTGATTTTCGTATCGAAAGTAAACTTTGAGCGGCCGCAGAAAGCTGATATAGTTTCCAGATATAGGAAATAGGGGTTAAGGATTGGTTGGTGAATAATGCAAATATTTTGAACCACGTGACAGGTATGTAAGTCAAACAAAATGATAACAGGTGAAGAAGGATAACGCGAAACAAGAAACTGAGTTTGCGTTATCTAGATGAATTATAATTCTTCTCTCGGTACAGGAAATGATATGAATCAAGAAATAGCATATAACGCGTAGACGATTTTACCCGAGGGAGAATTGTGAGTAGATTTATGAATTCGAAACTGAAAAAAGCGTCATTGGACGATTGTGGAAATTTTTTTATGAAATTGGAACAGTTACTACATATAAATAGTTCTGGTAAATCAGACCAAATTCCTTCAAATTAGAATGATTACATACAGATGTGTGCCCAGTGAAATCGTCAAACAGCTGCTGTTAAATTTTTACAAAGGGTACAGACAAGCACGGACATCAGATTATCACGCCAGACGGTCACCAGGAGATTAAACCGTGTTGGTTTGTTTGCGTTAGACGTGTTTAATACCGTATTTGAGTTAGACGTGTCCCATTGTGTATTTCCAACATAAAAAGAGGAGATATGCGTGGTGTCGTGAACACGTTAACTGGTCCTATCAGTAGTTGGGAAATGTACCGTTTACGGATGAAAACACATTTTGTTTATCGTCCGATTCAAGGCACCCTGAAGCAACGCTATCTGGCGATCTGTTCAACTCATTAGATAAAAGTACAGAGGGCTGTGAGGTAATTTATGTAAAACAGAAATTTCAAAAAAGTGCCGAAATTGACCATAAAGGTTTTTTTTACGAGTAAGTTCACAGCAGTTATTCGGTATTACTTCCAAAGACAGGTTTAAAACTGCTTTATGCAAATGAACCTTATAAAATGAAACCCTTTTCTTAAACTTATTTTCACTTTTAGTTACTTCAATAATTTTTTTCTTTTAAATAAGTTTAATAATTTTCAGCATTTAATTATTTTACTTATTTTAAAACCCATTAACGCCCAGCGTCCTATTTATTGGCCAGTTAAATTTCACTTCCGTTGCTCAACCGGATGCATTCCGTTGTTTCTTTTTTTGGTTTGCCTATGAAGGCAATAGGCATTATCAAACTCCTAAATAGTTTCCAGCAGGTATATACCACCATTTAGACAGATTTTGAAGTCAAAGTTTCGTCATTCTGAAATTTTTTGATTTTTGCTTTTATTTAATTTTGAGGTAGTGAAAGGAATTAGAGGGTGATTATTATTTTTTTAAATATTTTACTGTATTTCAAAACTCTTTAATATTTAAGTAAAAAAAGCTTTATAAAACGATTTTTTGCCAATTTTCAAATTTTTTCTCCGATTTTAAATTTAATTCTCAGTTAACTAAGTTGTGATGTTTCAAACGTAATTCAATGGATATATTAGAATATGAACAAAAATAGCTAAAACAAAAAGAGTAAGAATAACAGAAAAGCATAAAAAAATAAACACAACGCATCTGGTGCGCAGCAGGTTCCAGTAATGCATTGTCAATAATACAAAATAAACTAACAGAATAAAAATCCTATCATAGGACAAAAAACAAGAGGGTAATGGATACAAAAACACAATAAAAATTGATGAAAAGAAGAAGAATCTGGCAGAAACGTTTTTAAAGGTCACACCCCGCTGGGATTCTAAATTTCAGAATTGGGTTAATTTTCTGTGGAGGAACCGACTAACAAAGTCAAAAAAAAAATTATTGTGTTTTTGTATCTATTACCCTCATGTTTTTTGTCCTATGATAGGATTTTTATTCTGTTAGTTTATTTTGCATTATTGACAATGCATTACTGAAACCTGCTGCGTTTGCGCACCAGATACATTGTGTTCATTTTTTATGTTTTTCTGTTATTCTTGTTCTTTTTGTTTAAGCTATTTTTGTTCATGTTCTAGTACATATATTTTTTTGTATTTTATCGGAAGTTGCTGCATTTTCGCTCCATTCCACCTAATACAAAGTTCAATAGTTTTTGAATTTTTACTGTTAAATGATTCATCCTGTCCTTTATTTTTGTTCATATTATAGTAATTTAATGGAAATTTATTGAAATCTATGCTTTAAATTAATATAGGAGTTAATGGGTTAAGAAACTCTTTTCATTCAAAAGATGGATCGGATCATCATCTAAGAGTATTCATTCCTTATTTAAGAAACAGAGTAATAAAAATTATAATTTCAACGTGATTTTTGCTTCAAATTGAATTTGAGCTTACTTTAGAGAGACTTGATTTGTTTTGTCTCCCAGAATACTTTAATTGATCCGAGTCTCTGAGATGATTATATCCCGAAGTTGTAAAACAGTTCTTCGAACACAGTGGGCTTAACATAAAGCAACAGCACTTTTAAATTCCATTAGATAAAAAACTTATCTAATTAGCTTTGAACATCCTTCGTATGCGTTAGAGTTTCTTAAACACCAACGGTATATACACTTTAGGTGCAGGATATCGAAGGTTCAAGTGAATAGTAAATAAATAAATAAAAATAGAAAAAAAAATATTTGAGAGACTTGAAAACAGTTTTCAATTTTCCAAACGTTGAACAAAATCTTTCTTTCTCATGCTTTTGAAATAAGTATTTCTAAATGATCAAACACAAGCAGAGATTTCTGGTTGCAACTGTTTTAGCCTTGAAATATCATCTGAACTGAAAAGCAAAGAATTATGTTCCTGGAAGTGTATAGATTTAAGCATGTTGAGACATCCACATCATTAAAACTGACTTCAAAGCATCGCAAATCTTCTTTATATTCAGGATAGTTTCCCTTGATTTTGTTTGATAAACTGGATTGGTTTGAATAAAGTTATTTGCTTGTTTTATGTATTGAACAGTTTAATTTTAGTTAATTATACACTGTTTTGATTCTTTACATGCGTGAAATTTTATCAGTTGCAAATATTATACACATTTAATGCATGTCGGTTTAATAGTTTAATGATTTTAAATTTGTTTTATTATATTAGCATTTAACTAGTTAATATTTGGCACAATTCCATTGAAGTACATTTTTTTGTAACTTTACGATATCTTTTTTGCAAGACATTCAACGTAATTCGAAATATTTTTACAGATCAGTAATGGATCCAGTTCGAACTAGAAATTCATATTTTCTAATCTAGTAAAATTAATCTGTGATGATTCTATATATTTAAAATGTGTATTTTAAATTTTTTTTCAACCGATGAAACGTTTCATAATTTTTTGAATGGAATACGTTGAATTATTTTTTAATTCCATTGTTATTTTCAAGTAGTTATTTGCAATTTTATTTCCATCATTTCTGTTCAAGCTTGCACATTTGTGTTTATATTTAACATTTTGTGTCCCGATTATTGCAGTGATAAGCAGTCTCAGTAATAAACAGTAACTTCCAGTAAGCAAATAGCTTACTTCGCTCCCGTAATTTACTGATTAACCGGGACAGTCCCGGATTGAAAAGGTACTTAGGATTTGCCCTAATTTAGAATTCAAAATACTGGATTACCCGATTTTTACTTATAAACAAATAATCTTTGTTGCGAAATCTACAGTGTTGCTTCTCAGCAATGTTAGTCTTATGGTTGGAAAGATAAATTTAGAGGCTGTTGTGTTCGGGGTTTATCCAGCCAAGAATAAACGCCTAGTTTCTAATCCAGCATTTATATACACAGTTCAGATTTGGGAGTTATATATTTATATTGATTTGACTGCGGTTAAAGATACAGTTAAAGCTGTACTGATTAACATAAATATTAAGAAGGATTTAACATTCCTTCGTTTGTTAAAAAATAAGTAATTGAACACGAATTTAAACACAACCACAACATTAGTCTATAAGGTGTTTTTCTGACTCCAATGCTTCGACGAAGAGTACTAGGCACATTTTCTGCTGTTGGATGAAGAGGAAATTTTTATCAGATGCCGGTTGGAATGAAAAACAGTGACCCTTCGACCTCGGAGACTATTATTGAAACAAATTCGGCGACAGAAAAAAGCTCACCAGGGTACCAAAAATCTCGAAAATACCAGAATTGGCGCTCTATCTCTAATAGGAACGGAATTATGGAGGGACTTCAAGGGATTTCTATGTGACGTCACATCCTGTCGGGAAAGAGTATAAAATAGCGACTTATTAAACGAGGAATTTAATTTCTTTGGAGCCTTGTTATCATTGCTATTTGGTCAGCTGTTAGATGCTGAGCGCTATTGCTAGTGCTATTTCTGTTATTATTCGTGATCTCCTGTTTGCTCGTGATGCTAATTTATGCAAGTGCTTTTCGTGCTATCTGTGCTTCGAGTTGTCTGGCGTGCCATTTTCAATTATCCAGCTTGTGGACTGCTTTCACCGTACAAATACAATATTTGAAAGATTTAGTAGAGCTAAATTTTTTAAAGTTATTTTTAAAATATTAACTTTCCTCCCCAAATTTTACTTTCATTTTAAAGTAAAACTAGCCCAGATTTCCATGGGCAATCAAAATTTTCGAATCTGTTGTCTCGGATGTTTTTCGGAATCAAATGGCTAAAATTATCATGTTTCCTACGTATGACGAATTGTTCGATTTAAAAGAATATTAATTTTACGAAACTTAGTTTCTGCAGAATTTTAACTCCTATTTTTTTACAATTCGTTTTAATTCTACACTTACCAACGTAGATGAATCGGCTTAAAAGAAAAATAGCAAAAGTCATTTCGAAACATATTGTATATATACATCTTATTTTTTTCTGAATTTTTAAAAATATTTTTTTATAATTTAATGTTTAATTGTTTCGGAAATAAGTTTTAAAATTTTACTGTTTTATTCATTAGATTACCTTTAATACTCTTTAACCAGCGTCCCAAATAAAAGTTAAGAAAATCTCGTCTCTTTAAATTAGTTTACATGAACATTTTATTCCCAGAAGATTATTTAATTCTGCTTACAGGGTGGTATAACATCCATATCATGAAGTCACCACAATCCAGTCCCCTCGCTTTGGTAAAATTCGTAATCCCTAAACATTCGAAATCGCTATACATCTCCGCATGTTCTATGACTAGATTTATTTCTGATGAGGAAACACCGGAATGGATGTCGATAAAAAAGAAGCTCATCAAATTGCAGTAGAACCTCGAGAATCCGAACTAATTGGGACTGACCTCTGTTCAATTTCCGAAGAAATTGGTAAACTTCTATTGATAAACCAAATGCAGTAGAGTATTGACTCTGTGAAAGAGTACGGAAAGAGTTAGCGGCGGTTCACATCGACAAGCAGATTTATTCCTTACGTCAAAAGAAGATAAACTTTGTGTTTCCTACTGATTAAGGTGCTGTATTCATTCGTAAATACCTATTCAAATGTTTCTTTTAAGTTTTCAATAAACATTAGATTTGTTTCTGAATCCGAAATTTCGGATTCTCGAGATTCCACTGTACCAGAAAAAAAGGTGAAGTGATGACCTCTCTAATTTATTTGTTGAAATCTTCGATTCATGGGTTTATTAGTCATTCTCACATGCCGGTAATCTCAAGGAAAAAAATAAGTAGTTCAATTGAAGAGCTTTCAAATTGTTAGAATAAAAAATTACGCTATTTTCTTAGATGATTTCCCGGAAGCCTCTATTTAGTGGGAAACTCGGTGCTTCCTTTAACTCTCTGAGTGGTTAGCTATTTTGATGTCCTAGCTTTAAAGACTTAAAAATTTGCTTTCAAAGTGAATAATTGGATCTTTACTATGTTTTATCACACCTTTGAATTCTTAAGCATATTTTATCCATGATAGTTTAACACATTATACACATGAACAAGAATTCTCTGCTTTTCAATTCAATATTAGAAACGGAAAAATAAATTTGAAATGCTTAGAGGGTCAAACTGACAAGAAAGAGTTGAGGGTCAAACGTTCAATTTCAGAAAGATTTATCTATTTAAAATCGATTATACTCACGCCATTAAGAAATTATTCAGTTTCTTGTTGTGTAAATGTCTAAAAAAATTAATATTTGATCAAGCTTGGACATATCGTGATACAAATAATACCCAGACAGATTAATAGTAATTATTTATAGTTCATATCACAGAAAGGTGTTCATACAAAATTCAGCCTTTAAAAACATACTTCCCCGTATTTTAAATATCAACATTGACGTTCGGGGGTTTACTGTGGTGATAAAATGTCTGGAAAAATCTGTCCTTATTTTGAAGTGACAGCAAAAGTTTGAGGGTAAATACATAATTTCTTCATTTAAAATCGACAGCGTTCTCGCATTATGGAAATGTAATGAAATTACATAAATTGCTGTCCTGAAATTGTTCCGAAACAACTGAATATTTGATCCTCCTCAAAAGGACACAACCTGATTCAGTCCTAAATACGCAGAGAGATTGAGTATCAATTATTACTAGCAGTTCATATCCCAGAAAGTGTTCAATACAATATTTAGTCCATAAACACGCATTTCCGATTAGTCTCACCACCACCAATGGCTTTGATTATTTATTCCACATCAATGTAAAGCAGACATAACCGAATGCACCTGATTGTTGGGTGTTTGAGGTTTTAATTATAAATTTGAATGCCGGAGATGCCGTTTGAACCGAGACGTTACAGTCAAGATCGATGCAAATGATTTTGATTTATACGCTAATGGTCGGAAATTTCAAGGATAAATATTTCATTTCTGTATGAGGGATTATTTCTAATCAGGAAGAACAAGCTAACCTCGCTGGCAAACAGAAAACATCTTCGAATTACTTGAAAAGGGAAGAGAGGAAATGTATGGAAATCTCGTTTTAAGTGTATACTAATCGACTTGTTCCCCCATAATATTAACGGCCTATGGCTATACTTTCAACTTCGTGAATTTTTATTTTGCTTCCTTTCTCTAAAATGGAGGCTGGTGGGTAGCAGGCGCCCACTAATGACATATTTAGGGGACATAAGCTTTTATAAGAAATAAAAGTTGTCGAATTTGGTCCAGTGATTGGGGCTGAGGGACTCTGTAAAGGTTCCCCCCAACCATAGAGAATGTACAGTGAAGGAGTGTTTTTTCTAATTTCTCTCGAAAAAGGAGGGCGGTGGCTTTTGGGGGCGGACGGGCCAAACGACTATTGATGATATATCTAGAGGTCATAAGCTTTCTTATGAAATAAAAATTGTCTACATCGGTCCAGTGGTTGAGTCGTGGGGACTGTCTGAAGGTTTTACCAATTTATTCTAAATATATACTTTGGAGATTTTCTTAGCAGGTAATATAAGAGCCAAAATAAGTAGTTCTGTAGAAGAATCTTAAAACTGTGAGGATAACAGATTGTGTTAAAGTCGACTATACTATATTAAACTACTTAAGCCTCAATTATGTGGAAAACTCGGTGCCAACAGTTAAAAAAAACTTAAAAAGAAATAGAATATCATTTAAAATAAATTATATGCTCGTCATTCGGAAATGCCAGGAAATTATTCTAATTTCTATTTCACTACTATTCCAAAACAAAAGAATATTTGATGAAGCTTAGAAGGTTGCGACATGATTCCACCGAAAATACACAGATAGACATTAAATATCAATTATTATATACTGTTCCTATTCCAGAAAGTTGTTAATATATAATTCATCTTCTAATTGAGCACATCCCCATAGTTCCTACACCACCATTGGCGCATATAATTTATTCCACCAATTTAAAGCGACTGCATAACCAAATGCACCTGATTATTGGATGTTTGGTATTTCAATCATACATTTGAATACCGGAGATGTAAACAAATAATCGTGACCGTCACGATCGATGAAAACGATTTAGATTTATATGCTGACTGTTGGAAATCAGTAAACATTGATCATTATTGGGATAAACATTTCAGTCGCCATCCGTAATCGACGTTGATGAAGTTGCGACTGTGTGGAACATTCTCTACCAGCTAAATATGGAAATCTCGTGGTTGAGAGCATTAAGAATATATTATGAAGGAACTGTGTGAGGATTGAAAGATGTACGATTCGGCAATAAGGCAAATGATTATGGAAAACTAGATAATTTTGAAACGCAGCACTAGGAGAACGTATCATGTTCGTGTGGAATGATATTTTGTAATTGTCCTGGGCAAGAAAAGAGTTTAGAATTCAGTTTTAACATCAATCACGTTTTATATGATACTCTGGAGCCTAAAGTGTGCATTGTTTCTCTTCTATGAAGGAACTTGACTTCAGTCAAATGATCAAAGAATGTGATTTCTTATGTATGTCTCAATGGACAGGTATAAATCTTACAGTATAAAAGTGAATTGACTTTATCATACTGTTGAATTATTCTTCATATCTCATGATTTACTTTGGTAATTTAGATTCTAGTTATCAAATTAAAAATGTGACGTTTAATAATGTACAGAATATCCTGAAAATTGTATACATACCTTGAATGGCTAATATTAAACAATTAAAGGCAATCAACAAAGTTTCATATATTAAATTAATTAAGACATTAACTACCATCGGTATCAACGTGCTAATTTAATTGATTCCCTTGAAATTTGGCAAGAACCTTCCGGATATGAGACGTCGAACTTTCCTTATTCATTCTCCAAGTTAATATTAACCCAGCTTCATTCAATTCAAAAATCCATCAGTTCGTCACATCCACATGTCACTCGTTTTATGTTCACACGATCATCGCGTTTGCGGACCCACCTTAAACAATTACCCCGTATATACAAATAAGGGATATGTTTCATGATACCTGTCTTCAAAAGTAAACATAGCAAGTAAACCCCTTAAAACACTACAAAAATACATTTAAAAATATTATACTTTGTGACCCAATCAGTGAGCATCTTTAAGTCGCTCCAACAAAAAAACTATATATCTACGATGCAACAGAAAAATCCCTAAACTTCCCTTATTTAACGATTCACATCGTTGTCTGGACGATAATTCTTTTTGTCATCGCTCGCAGATGAAATATTGTTGCCCTTATTCCGTCTGTCCCCCAGTGGGGGAAACCTTACTGGATCAAACACTAATCTCCCCACCAATATAATATGGAAGCACAAGAAAAATATTAGTGACGTTTGATTAAAACGGACGACATCATAGTCTTCCGCAAGGAGGGGAATATTAGACGCAGAGAGAATGGGAAGAAAGCAATGTTTGACGACATTTAACGCACGAGTGGACATCTTTAAGTCGCTCCAACAAAAAAACTATATATCTACGATGCAACAGAAAAATCCCTAAACTTCCCTTATTTAACGATTCACATCGTTGTCTGGACGATAATTCTTTTTGTCATCGCCCGCAGATGAAATATTGTTGCCCTTATTCCGTCTGTCCCCCCAGTGGGGGAAACCTTACTGGATCAAACACTAATCTCCCTGCCAATATAACATGGAAGCACAAGAAAAATATTAGTGACGTTTGATTAAAACGAACGACATCATAGTCTTCCGCAAGGAGGGGAATATTAGACGCAGAGAGAATGGGAAGAAAGCAGTGTTTGACGACATTTAACGCACGAGTGGATATTGGTCTCACTTTTTTGACGTAGACCATAGTGGTCTAATGGTGTGTCGAGGAAGGAAAAAATTATGACGCTTTTCGCGCTAAAGTTAAACGCTTATATCTCCGTAACCAAATAATATAGACAGTTGGTTTTAGTTTCATTTAACAGAAAAAGGTAGACGCTGAGGATTTCAAAAAAGAATTTTAGAATTTGAAATTACAGTTTAGTCACAGTCGAGCTGTAAAGTTGGGGAAAATCGCGGAACTTTTTCATAGATAGAGTCACATAGTCACACTAGACGAATACTCGCTATAGACTATAGAGTTAATAGTCCCATGAGCTACTTTAGTCACAGAAAGTCACAGTTGAGTAAGGTAAGTAAGTCTACGCCCTTCAATCCCAGCGGCCGTTTCGTCGTTATGCTCCCTATGTAACGTATACATAATTTCTAATATTCAAAAACTGAATTGATCACTGAAGAAACTTAAATGACAGTAAATTTTCAAAACATATTATGGGGAACTGAAAATCAAGTACGAAATAATTTTATTGTAAGATTTTTCTTCTTTATTTTAATTACTAGCAATTATTGATTATTTAAATTTAGTAAGATCAATGCGCTTGAAGCTTGCTGCAAAGAGATTTTATGTTAGGTTCAAATTTAGTTGACTTCAGCCTCATGTCTCCCCGTTGTGTTATATCCAGCCAATTTATTTTTTTTCATTTTCGAATTGCTATCCCTTAACAATCAAATTTCCCCGCATACTCCATTTTGGGAAACATTGATGTAGTCCTTTTTCATAGATATGAGAGAATAACAAAAGAACCCTTTTAGAAATAGTAAAAAATTTTTTTCTCTTTCCTGTAACCCACAATTTCAAAAAGACGGGGTTATTTTTTATATTTCATTTATTCAATTTTTCGTGAAGGTGGCTGTCGCGTCCCAATTATGGCTTTTCATTTATTCTCACTATTCCACGGATGATTTCAAAATAGAAGATTATTTTTAGACGCCCCATTAATAAGAACAGAAGCTTTGAACTTCTATAGCGAACAGTTCATTTTGAATAGTTAATTTGTCACTGGCACACTGTAGATAAAATATTTTGTCATTACACTGAATGCAAAAGTTTACAAATCTTCAGATCAATTTTCTCAAATCTGGAGGTATATAATTTGAATCACCATTCTATTTATCCGAGGATATTTTTTGTGCCGTCTTTGCTATAGATGCGAATGATGATGAATGTAAAAGTTTTCAAAAGGATTATAATATAGATCTATGAATTAACTCTTTCTAAGCTGCCGGTTATTTTTTCTATCAATATTCTATTTATTCCATTATTCACGGTGACATAATTTTTGATGCTCCTTTATCATTGAAATAAATGATACTGAATGTAAAACTGTGAAAATAGTTTTAAATTTAATACCTAAAATATTTTTTCAAATCATGTATTATATTTTTTGTACCGTAGAACGGGGTTACTTTACACTCGTGGAGGTAACTGTGCACCAGTGCAAAAGTTTTGTGAAAATTGAAATAGAGATAAACTGATTATGGGTACGGGATTGACATTTTTTTCTAGCTTTTTGGCAACACTGACTAGTGTGTTTGATTCCTTAAACTCATATAACAATCATTATTGGAATTACAGAAAGAAGAGAAAATGAGTTAGTTTTTCAGCGAAAATTTTAGTGCTGAATTACAATTTTAAAGGTAAGTGCATTTTTATATTAAAAGCAATAAATCTAATTTTTATTCTGTTGCTTTGAATTTAAATTAAAAATTTTTTAGAGGTAATATTTTTTTTCTAATGCAGGCTAAATTTGCACCGATTTAGAGGGTTCCTTTGCACCATGGAAATGAGTGGAGCAAAATTAGTTTCTGTTTGTCATTTTATTATGAACTACATTATTATAGATAACTGTGTTTATTTTTATTGTCGGAATGCACAGGGTGTATAAAAGGAAGTCCGAGGCTCGCAGGTATCTGGATTACTCTCTTGAGACTAGAGGTGGTTGGGAAAGAGAAACGAGTTGGTAGAAGAAAAGTGAATGTTGAGGCAGAAGGATTTCATTCTTATGCAATCTAAACCAACAACTTCGAAGCTCCTCTCTTATCAGAAAAAAAGAAGAGCAAACGACAAATTGCGGAATCATCAAGTGAAAGAGAAGACCAAGATGTAGCAGTGACGCAAGATGATTCTGATGTTCACATGGGAGAATTCATGACGGATAAAATCCCAGGTACTAATGAGATTGAGGCAACATGGGTTACGAAACATCGCTCAAAGATGTGCTCCATTTCAAGGACTGTACAAGAGAAAATGGCGAGTATGTTATGAGGGAGAATTCTTCCCTGGAAAAATTGTCAGTACTACAGAAAATGGGGCGAACATTATTTCCATGGAGCGAACACTCAACTCATGGAAATGGCATAGCATATCATATGTGAAGGAGTATCTTTGGGAGGATGTGTTAGAGCGCATTGGCACTCCAAAACGCGCCTGCAGAAGAGGATTCTATTCTGTTTCTAAACTTTAAAATATAAGTTGAATCTTGTTCTTGGTGAATGTCATGTTTTGTTCTAGGAACATTTTTGTTTTTCCTTTCTATTATATTTTGATCTATTTTCTATTTTTTTCAATGTGCTGAAAGTTTTTCCCGAAAGCCCCGACAATACTTTATGGACACCTTGTATTTCGTCGCTTAAAAATCAACACCACCTATCTCATTTTTCCAAGTTTAACAAGAGGAAGAAGCAACTGAATCCGATAATGGATATTTTAGATTTTTTTCACATCTGGGGTGAATATGAGACCGCGTGTTCATACCGTATCTGAAAAAGAACAGGAAATATTCGTTTTTGGTTGCGAAAAATTTAGATTTTTCTTTCTCTTGTTAAGCTTGGAAAATTGAGATAGATCCAGTTCATTAATTCTTTAACAGGCGTATAAGCTTCAATTAATCAAAGCCAGAAAAAATTTATAGCAAATGTTTTTAAACTGCATAACAATCAAACAAGTTCATGGTGCATTCTAAGGATATATAGTTTTTCAGTTTTATTTAAATTTTACGAAGGAAAATTGAATATAATCAAATAGAATACTAAATTATAAAGAATATTGAATTTGTTAAAACATTGGCACACACTATTCGATTATTATGACTAGACACATCTGGTATGACAATATACCATATAAAGGAATTAAAATATAATGAACGATGAAATAATGAACTAATTATAAATATTTTTTAAATTTGTCTCTTTCCTTTCATCTTGAATCTCTTTGATATTATATTCAAACAGTTGCGATTATCGATATAAATTTCTACGACCTTTCTACAGAACACGCTGGCAGCGAAGAAGCGCAAAAATTAAAATACAAACTTTGTTAAAATTCTTCAGAAACTGTGCGTCCCTTTAAGGAAGGAGAAATTATCGACACAATTTCTATTCTGCTTTGCTACAACAGATACAAATTTAATATTCAGTTCTAGGTAATTAAATTTCAGCTTATCTCAAAGGTCAATTCAAATTCAATTATGAACCATAATAATCCAAAACATTTCCGCTTACTGCGAAGCTTTCATTTTTCTTTTTATGGGCACTATTTATTTTCCATTGATTTTCTTTTTATTCTAACGAAATTTCAATATTTTTGGTGGCTTTATTGTACTTCGAAATTTCCTGTGAAGTGAGAGGTTGCAGACCTTTTTATTCTCTAAGCTCGTGTTGATTGCCTGCAAGATCAATAAAGTGTTTTAAATACAGATCACATAATTCTTTTGAGGTACATGGCTCCGCGTTAAAGAATATATGATAGAATAATATGCAGCATGATACAAAAGCATCGTATGTACAGAATTATTATATGTTTACAGAATTATGAATTATTTATATCTGGAGAAGTAAATGAACAAAATAATAATGTTAATTTCTTCAAAATAATGTAAGAGCTTTTCATTATATACGAGGGGCAGCAATAGCATGTTCGACCAACTTCAGGATCAGAGATTCACAGGTTCGAGATACAATTCGATTAAAGTTTCCTGGAGTTATGTAGTCACATTAAATCAATTTTGGCCAAATGGTGTGAAAGCCATGGTGTGATACAAACTAATAATGTTAATTTCTTCTAAATACTTTGAGAGCTTTTCACTATGTAGCAGGGGCAGTAATAGCAGGTTCGACAAACTTCAGAATCAGAGATTCACAGGTTCGAGATACGATTCGATTAAAGATTTCTGGAGTTATGGAGTCACATTAAATTAATTTCGGCTAAATATCCTCCTGGTGATATGGTGTGAAAGCCTGAAGGGAAGTTGGCTGGCTGAGGCATCGTCATCTTACTAGGTATAAGAATAAAGTCCGTTCCAGAAAACCCCTTCTATAGTTTCAAAACCTTAATCTGACTAAACTAAATATAATCATATCGGTATATCTTATTTATAAACAGAATGTATGGGAAAGTTCATCGTTGAATTTATTTAGATTCATTTCCCGGATTAGATAATTTATATAACATTTCTAACAGATGTGGGTAAACCACGGGAATTGTGCAATCTGATTCAGAAAACGACTAAAGAAAATTTTAAAAAATGTTGTTTCATTTCTGAGACAATATTTTCAATTGAAAAAATCAAAAAAAGGATATTGACCAATCGCCTGTCAGAAAAATGTTAAAGTTTTGGTTTTGTTTCAAAAATTCAAATTCGTTTGAAGTTTAATAAAAATCAGTCCTTATGCTGCTTTAAAAAAAAACTTAGAAAGAAGCATAAGAATGTAATGTGACCGATCTCTAAGCATCGTCGAGGTAAACTCTGAGTTTCCTGTAAGTCAGGCTCCTATTACGATACGGGCATGCAACAAATTTTCCAATAAGAGGTAAGACCAACCGTCGGGAAAAGTATCGTTAACTAATCGCTCTATCAAACCCTTATAGGGATGCGTCTGCTAGATTGGTTAAATATTTTTCCCAGCGTACATATCACATGTTGTATTATTAAGCATGAGGATATCATCCCCCCTGCGGAACTAACCTATTTTTCTCTGTAAATCATTGAACTCCCCTATCCGATCGTATAGCATCTGTTTACAACTGCCATTCGGAATGGCTCCTAGCAGAATATTCTACTGAACGCGACACTGTGCAGAGAGAGGAATTCGGTGTGAGTAACTGTTGCATCATTTTTTCCACAGGCTTCAAGAAAGATCCATTGTTTTACAGCACAGCAAGAAATCGGTAAAAATTATCCCATATTAAGACAAAAATATTGCATGATATGTTTACGATGTTTTCTCAATATAGCCTATGTTGTGCGATTTCGTGGGGATATCGTAGCAATATTGTAGAGCCTCTTGTGCTGTTTGGATCTGCTGTTTCTTATCACCTATTTTTTCTAAGAAACCTATTGTAAGTTTTTATGAATAAAATAATTTACTAAGGCTAAACTATTAGTATTTTAAAGTAGGAGCAAATATATATGGCTATATTACATTTAGAAGTTTTTTTATATTTTCAATACTATCTAATTTTTAAAACTGAAATTTAAATGTATTTCAGTTCATTCAGTTTTAGTTTATACAGAGTGAACAAAATTCTGAGGAACGGATGTTGCAATAAAATTTTATATTTCCGCACACTGTTGTTTTCTGGATAAAAACTTCACTAATTAGCAACAATAAAATATTTGTATCCTCACTTAGTTATAAAGCAGAAACCCCTGTTCTCTTAAGTACCATTTCGCAGTTCCCGCATGACAGATGATTCTAAAGATTTCCACTAGCACATTTCAACATAACCCTGTCGAAAACGAGAATACAGTGAAACCTCTTCGAACGGCCACCCCTACATAGCGGCCACTCCTCTTAACGGCCATTTTTTCGTGGCACGGATTTTTCGGCCCATAGACCTAATGTTAAAATAACCCCTAACAACGGCCACCCAACCCCTCTGAACGGTCGCCGGGTGACTTCGCCCATCCCATTAACAAACGCATCGGCTTGAGATTTACTTTTTAAACTGAAAAACGAACTTGAAAAAATGGAGAAGGGTAATAGGGAAAGAGAGTATTTTAGAAAGAGAGTATTATAGAGAAAATTCCCAGAAGGGTAAAAACTTAAAACAGTCACAAAATGTATCCTTTTCACAAAAAATGTAAAAAATTATTAAATAAAGTACTATTTTCTCTTTAGATAAATCTCAAACTTCATTTTAAATAAGAAATATGTGTCAGACTCGTTTATATTATGTATTATAGCAATTATCTTGTAATTGTAACGAAAACCCTTCCGAGCGGCCACCCCCTCTGAGCGGCCAATTTTTTTCGGAACGGAGGGGTGGCCGCTCAGAGAGGTTTCACTGTATATGTATTCCCTCCTAATAAATTGCCATAAGATGATGGATTTGAAAAATAAATGTGACTCTACAATGTAACCAGAACAAATATCTGATCAACTTTTATATTCAGGTGTCCAGAAGTAATATCATTTGAGATCTTTTCGACATATTTTCTCCAGTCGAAACTGCTTGTTGCCCAACACTTTTGTTTTGTAAAAGAAATTCAGAGGATAAAAAAAAATAAAAAAGCAATAGCATGCAAAAGCACAACTTTATAATGTATATTCCCACTTAGTTATAAAGTAAAGCCTCCAGTACTTTCAAGTACCATTCCATTGTTCCCCATGACACATTATACTAAAGATTCCCATCGGGACATTTCGAAAGTGTTCTTTTCCTGATGAACAGATCGAAGAGTTGTCGAGCACATTTTTCTCGAAATTAAATGCTTGAGAGAAAAAGAGGGAAAATAAAGTTTGAAAATATATGCATACCCACCTTCAATCTATCTCGCGTGTTGGTGAGGGAGGGGACTACCTTTTTTTTATCGGATCATCATGACACTTTTGTGCCGTGGTTCCCAAATTAATGGGTCGCCGTCGACATTAAATGCCGAATCTGCCGTTTTATAAATGGTGGTTGCTATAGAAAGGGTGGACAAGGAATTCAGGATGGACGGAAAATGACACAGGAAGAGATTCCATAATGGCCCGACTGAAAAGACATTTGCGTCGAGGGTTTATCACAAATACGGCCGGAGTGGTATAGGAAAAGTGATTAATTTTTGAGAAAAAGAAGAGTGCATTTGGTGTGTGATTGTGTTTATGCAAAGTAACTGGATGCCTTTTTTTGTTATTGCTTAACAAGAGATATTTGTTTCAAATCTCTGAACCAAATTTCCACTCTATTTTTGGTGGTAGTTTTAATTTTAGTTGTATGTTTTGTTGGTTTTGTCTAAGTAGAATTTTTGAATTGAAAGTGATGTAAATTTTCAATAATTCTGATTGAAAAATTGACAAAAATTTAAAGCACATATTAGATTGAATGAGATTTTTTTCGAAGTCAGTCACATCTCTTTTATTTCCTTTATTTTCTAATTATTTAAGAAAGTTGTTCCAAAATTCTTCTCTATTTTTTATCCTTTTAAATTAAGTAATTAAAAATTTAGGTTATTTCCTGTATTTTGATTTTTTATGCTTTTTACTTCTGTAGTGCAAGAATAGCTTCTAAAATCAGGGACATACTAAGTTATTAATTTTGTTATCTTCCTCTGATTCCAAAATCAGCATAGTATTTTCCGCTAAGCTACATATGAATGCCTTTATTTAACTTGTTAGGAGTTGTTTTGCATTTTTTAAAGGATTATTCATTTGGATCCTAGGTTTATTTAAAAATTGACATATTCGAATTAATTTGAAACCAAATGTTATAAGATTTTATCAAAATATTCTGTTCTTGTTATATTCAAATAACCTAACCAATTTGACAGCCTAAACGTTTTTTTTTTCGAGTCATACTCTTATTGTTTTTGCAGAAAATTTTCCCTTTTCGCATGGTATGATGTAGACTTTGTTACACGAAATGAATAGAAATTCGCTCCTCATAGGAGAGAATCTTTCCCTTTCTCACATCACCTTGTAAATATGCTTAACTCTCCTATTATGTTGAATTATTCCATATGTAATAGCTATATTTAGTGCTGAAGGAGGAGTGACAAGGAAAAGTAACTCCGTTTTGATCGAAGAAGCGACTTATCTTATTTTCCAATGACTTGAAAAGTTTTGAGTCAGAATACCCATTTTAAAGGAATATTTTTAGATTTAAACTCACTTGATTTTAAGATTAACAATTATGGACTTCTAGCTGAGCTAATGGAATATAATGTAATATCAAAAGATAGATAAACTTTGCATAATACAAAGGAAAAGATTTTTCGAAAAAGTTTTCACAAAAAAATTGCATGCATTCAAGAAGCAAGAAACTCTCCGGTGAAGCAACATATAGTTTAAATGCTTGATCCTAATAGGTACTGAGTGGTTGCAATTAATGTTATTATTTACTATAATTTATTAAAAATTTTGTGGTAGATGTAAAAGTGGATCTTAAATTAATAAATTATAACTGGTCAATTAATAAAAGTAAACATTGAACTATGAGAAATTATATATCAATTCGCAATGAAATTTTTGATAGAACACCGTCTCACATCCCTTTGCCTGCAATTATTACGAGGAAATTTGCTATACATTAATTCTTCATTAAATTGTGTTAATAATTCACTTTTTATAGAAATTTCAAACGCTGTAAACGTTTGAATCGGTAGAAAAATTAAATTGATGAAAGGTTCAAATATTATATATATTTCTAAAATTATAACTAGAATTAAATTTCTCTAAAATTATTTCGCCTACTCTATTTTAAGCTCGTAGCAAATACGGGTTGATTATGAAATCATGGGGCAAAATTTAAGGATACATCATTCATACAGAAACACATATTTTTTTTATAATGAATTGCATGGAGTTGCAAACGCAAAGGGTGACCGCTACAGGGGCTCTTGGCCAATGCGTTTAGTGAAAGCAGGTATGGTGCTCAACAGAAGTTTTAATGAAATGCAGATTTACAATAGCACAACACAGTTGCATAAATAGCATCTGATAATACTTCGAACAAATTGCATAATACAGGATTTCCACACTTATCGTGATCTAATAGCTAATTTCTAAACCGTTAGGGATAGACACATAGTTCCAATTGGAAAATGCTTTAAATAAAGGGAAGAAATGTATTTTATGTTTTTTGAATCACTAAATATGTTTCTGAAAAAATAACGAGTTCTAACTTTTTATACGGTTCCTCGGTCTTATCAGTCATATTTAGTAAAATATTCTTGACAATCTAACATTTTAAACAAAAAATTCCTACTCTTCACCGACTAAAACTGACCGAGTTATAGAGCTTTGAATTTCATGATTTTTAACCAATCAGAGACCTCGTCGAGCAACTGCTGCGCATCGATTGGTGAATCGTCTGCAAGACTGCTATTGAAATGGTGTAAAGTGGTCTAAGTCAGCGATATTCAAAGCTCCATAACTCGGTCAGTTTTAGTCGCTGAAGAATGGGACTTTTTTTGTTTAAAATATTAGATTGTCAAAAATATTTTACTAAATCAGGGAACCGTATAAAAAGTTATAATTCGTTATTTTTTCAGAAATATATTTAGTGATTCAAAATATAAAATACAATTCTTCCTTTTATTTAAAGCATTTTTCCAATTGGAACTATATGTTTATCTCTAACGGTTTAGAAATTAGCTATTGGACTACGATAAGTGTCGACACCCTGTATACAATGAGAATGAAAATAAAAATTCGCTCTTGCCTGTTAGAAAAGGATTTCCATCCATTTTCCATATGTTTATTTTGCGTAAGCACCATATAGGAACACAAAACACGAATAAGGAAGCACAAAACACGAATATGGCACAAGCATTAGACAGAAAGAGAAAGTGTATAAGAAACCCGAAATAGCGCTCACCGGTAGTAATCTTGGCTCAGAGAGTTTCAAAGACATCATTATAGGTTGTACGCAGCATGACAGATACAATGGCAAGTAGAAAGCAGTATCAACAACACTATTTACACAGAAGACTCACATCTAAAAGGTGAAACAGGTTGCGCTTTCTGTATAATTTAAAACAACGCCCAAATTCATCAGTGGACGGCAAAACTAAGCCCACATGATACCGATCTTCAAGCTGAAATCTTAACAATATAAGAGACTATAAATTGGGCAAATTCTAAGGGAATATCAACATCAATCTGGAGTGACAGCGAGTCGGCACTCAGAGCAATTTCTTCCTCCAACCCACTAGTTTAAGAAGTACAACAAGGCCCTCCTGCAATTTAACTGGATTAAGGCACATGTTGGTTTAGTAACGAGGCAGCAGACAACATTGCCCAAACAAGCTACTAAAGAAGGGACTCACCTCCATCTTCAGACCCCGAAATATCATTTGATAAAGTGCTTAGGAACTTCTCTCTCAATAATTAGCAACAAGACTGTGATTCAGGCGACACTTACAGCGCTATCTTCAATATAATCCCTAAAGTCTCTCTAACCAAAGCCTCGCTCTCAAGAGAATTCATCCTTTTCGCTACGAGCCATGGTCCGTTTCCCAGCTATCTTTACAGATTCCGACTTCATCATTCAGATATCTGCGCATGCGGGGAAAACAGAGACACTCTCCACTACGCAACTTCTTAAGCGTTCTAGATGCGATATTTTTAAATTATAAAATTTTTAAATTGTGTGATCTTGTTTGGTTTTTTGGGGTGTGCTTATTGTATTTAGTGTTATCTTTTCTCCTTATGCTCATGGAATTTTAATGGTGGCTTTTAATGCATTGCTTTGTTTACCAACATAGTTAAAAAGTGGGAAATGTTCTGTAATTATATTGTGTAATTAATTCCAAGCCTTGTTAATGGGTGCAGTTTGTATACATGTTAAGGCAGGCAAAGGATTGGTTGAGGTTGTGTGAATCATGTATTTGGTCGAGGGGTGTACTCCTTGCCCTTAGGGGTAGGAGAGCCCTTGGTCTTATCTTGCTGTCAGGAATCGGCTGTTTTCCCCACTGGCCCGTGTTGGGCCATACTCCCTTTTCGGGTAGGCTAGGCCAGTGAGGGCGTCAATCAATCAATCAAACTACGAAACTTCTTGTCATCTTACGTCATTTTTCATTTTACCAAACTAAATGCAGAAAATACTGTACTTTAGTGGAAAAACTTACTTTTAAATAAAGTATCAAGAATAGAAATAGCTCAGCTAATATCTTTGCTCACTGAAAATGAGGATCTCATCAAACAGCAACCTGTCGTAACCAGTTCATCCGACTACGACCCAGATTTTTCTCCTTCACCAAGACCTCAGACTGATGGACCCCGACCCTCTAGAGGTTCAATACCAAGGACCCTAATCAGTTCTCCTACAAGTTTTTAAAAGCAGTGAATTTTTGGGACCTGTCTTAAAACTGTTTCTGCTTCACTAGGTTTTCTTTTCACCTCTAAATAGATCATTCTTCATTGCTTTTATAGTTCTCACATGTATTTCGTCCATGCTTAAACACTGTCTGTAATGTCTTTGTTTTTGTTCAATAAAGTTTCTACGCACACCCATCCAAACTAAAAAACCGGAGATTTTCATGTCTGGAGTCAGGGGTGTGTCATAGTATAAAGTAAAGTATCAACAAGAAACTACGGTGGGATTGCAGATTTGGATTGAAGGTGATAATTTTTCTATAGGTAACATAATTGATTGTGAAAACACAGATATCTGAACATGAATAAATGTAGACCTTTGTATATTAAAACATAAAACACACTTCCTTGCTTTTTTCGGATCTCATAAGACGTAAAACTATTCAACTATACCCGAACAAATGCTTGTAATTGTGCTCATCACCAGAAATATCTGAAAATGAGTGGCATTTCTCACAAAACAAATTTATTTTATGGAGTATTTTAATATAGAATTCAAATAAAGTAAACTGTCTCTACTTGATTTCAAAAACAATGTTTTGAACTCTGTAAAATATCATATTATTTCCAATATTTAAAATCTGCTTTTAGTTTTTATAGTAAAGCCTATGAACTTTTCACGTTCAATATTTGTAATCCTTTTTATAGAAGATAAATGCATTGATTTTCAAATAACCCAGATAACATCAAGATTTTTTTTGTTGATTTCAAGATTTTTTCAATGAATTTAACATGTGAACTGCACATATCCATTTTACCATCTAGCTATAAAACATGAAACAAGCACAATTCTAAAACATGAATTCTTCAGCAGAACAAAATTTTCCATCTACTTTTTTGTAGTAAAGCTCTTTATGGCTCGTCCGCGCATTCTATTTTATAAAAAGAAAGAAAATGCTGCCTTCATTTCATAAAACATTTGGAGCATCAGTTTTTGTCTTAATGAGTAAAAACGCAGTGAAAAATGTTTGATTAATTATGACCTGTCTGGTTCATCTGGGAAGATAATAGATGACTTTTCCGACATAAGCATACAGTCTTTCCTTCATCTTTACAAAGAATTTTTTAAAAATGAATCTCATTTATTTTTGTAGTTGATAAATTAAATGTATATTATTAATGGAATAATTAAGGGAAGCTACGGTAATGATTTGTAGCTAAGAAAACGTTTGTTAATTAAAGATCACTCGTGTAAAAAAGATTTCTTTTGATAATTAAATATTGCTTAAATGTTATTTTAATTTTGATTAAATATTTCTTCTTTTGTGTTAGTAAACAGTGTAAGTGTATTTTTGTGATCTTCTAGTGTGTGTATCCATCCATTTTCTTACTTTTGGATGGAATTCGGAGCAGAATTAATTAAGTTGAAATTTCTCTACCAATGAACCACTCTGTTACAGAACCGCAGATCAAAGAAAAGACAAGGGAAAATAGATGCAAATTTGGAAAAAAATAACTTAAATCGAAATAAGAAAAGATACAATATTGTTAAAACAAAAATGTCAGCCTTAAAAGTTGGAAAACAAGAAAAGACACACTCCTTGAAAGTAAGCAAATACGCATAGGCTATTAACAATTCAACGATTCTTTATTCTGAAAATATATTCACATGCTCCATTTTTGCATGCAATTTTTACGGTTGTTGCAGTCACCATATATTTGTGTTTATTGGATTACTAGCCGTCTACGGCGACCAGCTGGTTCGCCAGTCTTATATTAACAGTAATAAGGCAATTAAGGTTAAGATTTTCAACATTTCAATTTTTGTAAGCTGAAAGCAATAATTGCAATAAGGATAAGAAATCAATTTAAAAACACAAACAGTGAACAGGTTAATTAGTAAAACTGAATTTTAATTCTTTATACACAAAACGAAAATGCACAGGATGTTTTTGCATATAATGAACTTTGAGTTAATCCCTTATATTTAAGTGTTAAAAAATGATAAATAAAAAGATTCTTTAAAAAATGGAAAAGAAAATAAGTAATGAAAGATTTGAAGTACAATAATTAAATTTCTCAGCTAAAAATAATTTACATATTAAAACTAATTAAAGCTCAAAATAGCTATATAAAGTTTTTTCTGTAGAAAAAAAAGAGAATTGACTACATTTTCTGAAATACAAAACTAAATTCATGATAGCCATTTAAATCTAGTCAATAAAAACAACCATTTATATAAATAAAACATATTGAATTGAAATGCATGAAAAAAAACAAATCTTGAATACTTATTCTGTGCATAACAAAACAACAAACACACACTAAGAAATTGAATATCTATAAACCATAAAAACACAAATTGTCGAATAAAAGCTAATAATAGAAAATCATAAAAAATGAACTAAAACAGGCATACGTTTGGATAATAGTTAATAAAACCAAATTTACTATTTTAAAGCTATCTATTAGAATTAATTAATCGCCGATAATAACATTGAAGAGAAAAAGTGTGTAAAATTTGAGAAACATTTAGATGAGGAGAGAATTTTAAAACTCAAAAGAAATGTTTAAAAATTACTGAGAAAATAGTATTAATTAAACGAAGGAAAAGTTAAATGAGAATATTGAAAGAATTTAAATCCAATATTTCCTTTTAGGTATGCAAAGAGGAGGGGGAAAAGATGACAAAGTACTTGTTGAGACTGACGAAGGCAAAGTTCATGCGAGACTCGAACGCGAGGTGAAATGGCGGTAGAAAGATGTGTATCCGCTGCGCTATCGAGTCCGTGCGAGGAAACGTTTGAAGCAGTTGTCATGGAAGGTAGGCAAAAAAAAATTGGGGAGGGGCAAAGAGTGCTGAAAAGATAGGAATTATTTATATAAAATTGATCTGGAGCGCTTACAATTTACATGAAGTGATTTTTAATATTAGGGAGATTTTCAAAGAATTTTTTTGGCTAATTTTAGATCTAGAACAAACTCTTTAAGGCTAGGAGCTTAAGCGCATTTCTCAGATCTGTGTTAAAAATGTGGAACGCTTCACCATTTTGCGTGTCATCCTTGCAAAGGGGCCATGCTAATTTTCTTTGTATAGTTTCAATTTCAGTATATGTGCTGCCGAAGCGATTACGTCAATAATAATTTTGATTTGAAGATATTCGCGGCCATTGCAGCTACTATGCCCTAATGACATGAAAAATTTATTTGTCAATCAATTCATTCAGAAATTATTGGCAAAAAACGACGAAATTTGATTTAATTTTTAAATAATTTAAATTTGAATTAAAATTTAAAAAAAAACGGATCCAAGGTGCACATCTTCAGTATCCAAAATATATGTGTGCCAAATTTGGTAGCTGTATGTTCTACGGTCTGTTCTGTAGACCACCAACAGACACACACAGAGACTATCTCTTTTATTATTAGTAGCTAACAACGTCTCAGTTTATTAGATACTGGCTTCCTTTGGCGACCACCTTGTTAGCCGGGAATATGATTTCAATTAAATCTTGCATCATTTTATATTCTTGGTTCCCTTAACAACGTAATTTTAAACTTCAGATTCTGGTAGATATTTTACCCATGTTCTTTCAGTGACCTTTGATCTCTTCTGTTCATTGTCCACATAAATGTTTATAATGGAGTCAAATAACTGACCATGTCATGTAACCTTTAATTCCATGTTGTCGGCACTATCTTCTCTTTCTTTTTCCTGTTGTAAAATATGCATTTGATTTCAGCATAAAATGACGCAGCACATTTTATGACCAGAAGCGTGTTAGCTGCATTAAAACATGCAGAGAACAGAATGTAAACATAGCAACCATAACCATTGAGCTTACTGGATATATTTCTTATTGTAAGCAAAACAATATCTCCTATATCTTTGTTTACAGATTTCATAAAAATTATGATGAAATAAAATATGAAAGCAAAATGTATTAAGATATTATCTCAGATTACAGCAATGAAAAAGAAATATGCAATTAAATATTGGTTTAAACAATGAAAACGGCCTGAGTTGCGTTACAACAATTAAAAGCATTGTTGAAAATTATGCCAAAAATATATTTAAAAAGTTACTTAAACAAAAAAAAATTGTACGGCAACGTAATTGATATAATTGAAAAGGTAATTCTTTGCACTTTCATATGGCGTAAAAATGAATTTTGTGCTGTAAGCTGTTCGAAAGTTATTAAGGGAAAACGCCGAAATTTTGCTTAATTTTTAAATAATTAAAAAAAGGGCTCCGAGGTGCACGTTCCCACCCTTCAAAGTAGTCTGTGCCAAATTTCGTAGCTCTAAGTCAAGCGATCTGCACTGTAGAGCGCCAACACACAGACACACACACATTCTCCTTTATTTTTAGTGAAGATAATAGTACGATTTTGATGCCTGTATAAGAGATTCTGATTATTTCCATAAAACCTCTCAAGAGACTTTGTGTTGCGTGTAATGGCTGCTTATCGTCTAAATCGCTTAATTATCAATAAATATGTCTTGAAACGCTTCCTTTTAACTCATCTAATGTTTGTTGATACATTCGCCACATATTTGATGAGAATTTTTTTCTATTAGACTCATTTATTAAAAGTTATTTTTAATTCGTACATTGTTTGCTTATAATCCTGCCAAAATCAAAATTTCAAGTCGCTTGCAGCGCCTGAAATCTTCGACTAAAATTAATTCAGTGAACTATTAGCACTAAGCGGCAACTTATGCGCAGTGAACTGAATCTAATTTCGGAAAATGTGTTCCTTCTAGGCTATCAACGTTCAAAGACGTTTTACATTCTGTCATAATTCATAAGTAATCGCTTAAATGTACATTTGATTTGAAACAAAATTTCAGGAAGGTAATGAGCTTATATTTCACAATTCTGAATAATCTGTATTCCCAGTTTGAGAAAGTAAATAATCCAAAATTCCGATTGTATCCAGGATACATTCAGCCCTAATTAAAAATGAAAACTGCAAATCATTTCAATTCGAGAATTATAGTAAATTTACGTGCTATTTGTACAGTTTTTAAACCGAATAAAATTTATGATTAGGGACAATTTACTGGTAAGATTTAACCAATAGATTTCTTATGCAAACTCCAATTACTTCTAAAATATATCCTTCTCGATTTAATTTTTTTATTTGAGAATTAGGTTATTTCCTAGCAGATTTGTTTTAAAACTCGAATAATTCGTTAGCCAAACACGGCTTTTGAGACAAAAAACTCTAACATCCATCGAATTAACTATAATACCCAAAACAAGTTTAGGAAAAAAATTAATGCTTTTTTCTCTTCAAGTAATTAAGAAAGGCAGAAAAGTAACCTAGAAAATCCTGCTAGTTAAGTATGCCCTGTAATAAAGTTCATTTGCTTTTTAAAGTGAATGTTATCTTTTGTAGCTATTTTAAACTAGCATAAAGTAATTTCATACTTTCCACTTATCTGCTTTTCCAGGAATATTTAAAATAAGCATTTTTACGTTTAAATTTATATGCGATGAGAACATCCCTGGGATTTTTCTAACCTTCTGTCTTATTTAATCTGCAAGTTCTTATCATCATTTCAAAACAAGAAATTTTTATATTAGCACCATAAAATAATTACAGTAAGCCTCTCTTGTTGATTTTAGCTTTTTGTAGCCTTAACGCGCAAGCATAAGATGCTTTTAAAATGTAGATGAAATGCTTACAAGCTACATATACGCAAATGCCTTAGGACTTGAAGGAAAGTGGATTGACTTTTCATAAATGGGGTAAGGTAATTGTTTTCTTAGCTGATTCATTCAAATGTATTCAGCACATTTGCATAATTTCATGCCATTATAGTTTTTAATAACTTAACATAAAATCGAAACTTATGCCCATTTCTGCTTCCCACGTTGAAATGAAATTGAATCGAGAATTTTTATATTAAAACAAAGCTAGCTCTAAAATAAGTAGTGAGATTACATTATATATGGCTTGGCATTTACCAAAATATGTCTGAGCCAAAACAGCACATCCAAATAAGCTATGCGAAACTTTTGATTTTTGAAACAGACACTTTCTTGTTTTCGTAGGAAAAAAATACGGACTCGTAAGCAAAATTGAAATCTCGGATTTCAATCCTCTCTGTTAGAAGATTACAAATCTCATGCATATAAAACGGCAGGTTGGTTGAATACAAAGAGGATTTTTACTGCAGAATTTGTTGTATAAAAATGAGAATCTTATTCCGCTGTATGAAATTAGATGCTTATGGCATGCATTTTTAAACCTGATATCTTAATGTTGGCATTGAAGATTAACGTATTCTGAATAAGTAGTAAAATAACGAAATGTTATCTAAGTATATTAGAAAGTTTGCATGCAAGAAACATTAACGAAATGAAAAAGTCACAGAATAATTTTATGTTACATTATTTTCTGAAATGAATAAAACAGAATTAATTAATTCAGATTTCAGTTTATAATTTTATACACTGTTCTAATTATTTTTGAGTTTTTTCGTTTTTCTTTGTCTTATGAGTTTAAGGACATACTATAAGTATTTCGGAATCAGTTACGATTTTCATAAATCTTAGTATTGCTATCGATCTATGACCAACACATCAGAAGAGGCCGCGGTGGCGTAGTGGTAAGTTGGAGCCGAAGGGTTCCAGGTTCGAAACTCGATTCTACTGAAGATCCGTTTGGCCCCCAACGTTTGATTTATCGTGCCTCCTCCCGGTGTACTGCGGAAGTTTAGAGAAGGAGGCGGCAACTCTGGTGTCATCCTCGTCATCTGACCGGGGTCAAAATTACGAGGTCTGTCCCAAAATAGTCCTCGTGTTGCTTTAAAACGGGACGTTAATATAACTAAACCAACAACTCAGAGCATTTATTTTTGTTTGAACAGAACAATGGATATTTGGTTTTGTAATATGAAAGCATTTTTTTTTAATTTTTCGATTTCTTTGGAACAACTCTTATTTCTAATTTAGTGTTGGCAGTCGCCTGCTAGTTTTGTTTATCTATTCCTAAATTTTGTAAAGAAATTTCAGTTATTCTGAATTCAGAAGTGATAATAAAAGAAGAATCTGTCACAGCAATAGAAATTACTAAAAAGGAAATAAAATGAGCTCAACTCCAGGAAATTAGCCCGTTTTAAAGCATTTCTCATTTAGGGAAAAATATATTTCAGAAGTTACGGTTGCAGTGAATTTTCATGATTGCGTAACTCGTTTTCATTATGCATACAGCATACAGGGTAATGTTTGAAACGAATCGGAATTTTAAAACAAATAAGAGTGGTGAAAAGATTTTAATGTTATATATTGAAATTACATAGTAGGCAATTACTGATAAAGGGCTTGGAATTGACCGCCTTCTTAAACAAGGACAGCAGTGAGGCAGTTCTAGAATCCATCCATCACGCTTTAACAGACTTCGCAGTCAATCGTGTGGGCTGCAGTCCTTTTGTCCGGCCAGTTCTTGTTGTGAAACTCCTTCCCGCCATGCCCGTTGCACTGTCTTCACATTTTCATGCATTTCGAGCACAATAAACACTCGAAAAATAACTTTTGAATATTTATTCATTTCGCTTGCGACAGTCGCAACTGAGCAACACACTTAAGCTCACCGCTCGCTAACGAAACACACACCTATATAATTGCCCGCTCTAATGCTCATGCGCACCAAGTTTGGTCACATTTGCTCGCAGATAGCGCCATCTATTAAATTATTTTTCAAACATTACATCGTTGGTCCACCCTGTATTTCATGGTACTACGTTTTGTTAAGAAATGTCAAAGGTTATCACCTGTTTAAAACCAAATTATGTTTTATATGGAGTTGGAAAAACAAAAGGTAAATTCATATTAACAAATGCGAATGTTTTACAGAATTCATTTGTAAAAAATATTTTGAGAAATTAAAAATGCAGTAACATGTTTAACTAATTATGTAATATATGTGGATTTTTGAATAGTGAGAACACACACACACCTTTTTCAAGAAAAGTTTACGGCGCGTATCCGAACTGCGCCTTTCTTATGTTTTATTTCGAGTAGCTTTTGATGGCGCCCTCTGCTGATAGTATATAGAACTACATTTCGCGCATGCGCAGTAAAACATTATTTACTACAAATGCTCATATTTCCCGTAATATTCAAATTTTTGAATTCAAATTTTAATACAATGTTTCTTTTAAGTATTGTCAAGTATTCTGTAGGTTTCGTACAATTCGAAAGAAAACTCTGCATATGATAATCAGAAAACATGCGGAGTTTGAAATTTTCAGTTTAATATCGATTTTTACTTATAAAAAGATGAATATTTTTATTATCCCACTTTGGGCCCTCAAGCTCTTTAAAATGACACCAGATTCAACCTCCTATCTATGCACGTTTCCACGTTACACTTATTTATAACCTTACATAAAGCTTATTCACAACAATCACGCGCATGCGCCTACACTGGTACGATGACGTCAAAGGCAAAAAATATTATGAGACAAACTATTACAGATATAATCTATTTGTTACGGGGTCAACCATTCTCTTCGCATTATTAGTCTCGTAGTTATTAACAATTCAAGTCTGACGGTATTTTGTCACACAAGAAAGTTCGACCGACTATCACTGTACCGGCGGAAAGACGTTTTCACGTCGATAAAAACATGTCAAAAAAACTTGCCCCGAAAGACATTTTACAAATGTTTTATAACTGCTTACGAATTTTTAGATTTAAAAATTCAATATTCGCATTTTCATGCCATACCTTTTACTTAATTCCACACTTAAAAATTCTATAGTAATCTGAAATTATTGAGTTAATAAAAGAGCTATTAAAGGTTTCATGCAAATTATCTTCCTGTATTCTATTATTTTCTTAAAACATTTAATTAATTAAATAGAAGCAATGGGAGCTCAAATACCTTAAAAGACTTACTAGTTGGAAGCAAAATAAGCTGAAAACAATATATTCACATGTCATATAATTTAAAATTTTGAATTCTTATGTTTCCATAAATAAATAAGAAACATTTATGACTTACGAGAAAAGAGAAAAATCTAAATAACTTTGCATTTTATGATGTTAAATGCATTAGTTACTGTAATTTAAGGATTTTTGTTAAAAAAAGATTGCACTAATAGTTAAACGTGACAGGCGCTACAGCTACAAATATTCATATCGTTGAAACCTGCAGGTGTCACCTATCATTATTTCTAATTTTTTTAGCGTCTTAAATATCATCGAATTAATAAGGGAAAAACATATAACAAATTAACACTTTCATATACTATTAATGTCTATTTTCGTTATGAGAATAATTTGTCGCGAAGGAAAAATTCAGATGGCTTTTTTTAAATGAAAGTAAGTTAATTATGAATACAGATAATGGATTTCACTTTTGCCCCATATATTGTGCTTAAGAATCAGAAAAGAGAAGAAACATTTAACCGAGAACAAGTTGCAGTTCAGGTTCGAACAAACATACATCTTTGGAACTACAAAAATAAGACATTAGAATCCTTCAGACCCATTATATCAAAATATAAAAAGCTATTGTTATTGATTCTAAAATAAATTAATAACTTTTAAATTAAAAGAAAGATTCTATACATAGGACGAAATTTCAGCGATTTTGTATGATTTCATTATTACTTTTGTTGCGTACAGCCATGCTAACCTTTTCGTAGATACAGAGCAAGTTAGAACATGCGATTTCAAATTTATTTTGAGGTATTTTCTTTCATTTGTTTCAATTATGAAATGATGTATTATGATTTGGCAAATGTTTCAAAGAAATATTACAGAACCCTCTGATAAATAACAGAAAAAACTCACTGGTATGAAATACTAAACGGAATCTTGAACATTCTGCTATTATACCATCATATTAGACTGGGTATTGGGGAATCATATATTAAGGAAATTCAATCAACAGTCCATTATGAACAGAGAACAATATATTATTAAATTAAGAATTGTGTTATCTACATAAATATGCCAAGCCCAGTTGATACTGCAGTTCTCCGCTACTATGTTGGACCATACATCTACATACCTCTAAAATACTTCTTGTTCAATCTCATTTTCTCAGAAGCACCTCATTCCTTCCTACACCTTTAACTATTATTTAGTTCTCTTCTTCTATCCAACTACGGTTGCTCATGTACCTTGAAAATGAAAACATTTTCTACCTTCCCCAACGTGCTAAGATCCCTCTTCTTGCAAATCCATTTTGAACGTTTTTTCCGTTTAAGTAACACATCGTGTATACAATTATGCATCGTTTAACTTATCAAATGAAAACATACAGTTAAATTGTTTCAAAGAGAAAACTAGCGGGATGTTCTCTCGTCGAGTTTCTCATATACTAACACAATATTACGCGTTTTCTGCTTGGGTATAATCAAGAAAACGGAGGGTACTTTTCCGCTATAACCATACCATTTGGCGCCTTAGCAAATTTTCGCCTGACTGAATCTGAAACAAAGAGTTTCTGCTGCCCGTCTATGCTGCTCTCCGAAATTGAGAATTATAACAGAGCTCGCGATGTCTTCAGCATCAGAAGAGGGCACCAAATAGAATTTTTTAACTTGGAAAAACATCCTAAGGCTTCGCAAGCAGCGTGAACCCAATAGCTCATTGGAAGAAAGGAAAGTACGGAAACTTAGTATTGCATCAAAGGCGAGCGGAGAGATACAAGCCAATTTGGTGTCGTGATGTGGTTAGCAGAAGAACACCAAACCGTGTACAGATTTAAGATGTTTTGTTTTCGACTGATTGAGTTCAAAATTTGATAAAGATCTGCAATGTTGGTGACAAGATAACATATCAAATTTCATTTATCGGAGTCATTGGGTTTTTGAGTTATCCAATTCATATACACGCAGATATAAAGACCAACAGACGATCAACCCTTGATGAATTTCATCCGCAACTGGATACAAATTCACAATTATGATGACCTATATACTAAACTTCATCTATCTAGCTATTTGCGTCATGTTAATCAATTTATCAAGCGTCATGTTAATCATTACATGGACACGGACGAAAGGACAAACAGACTTCTCTTAAAAGGATTTCGTCCAAAATTTGATAGAAACCTGCAATTTTGTGTAAAGGCAGTATACCAAAGTTCATTCCTTTTGTTCGTTGCAATTTTGCGCTATCTTGTTCACAGGCACACTTAATTACAAACATGGTTTTCATCGGACGTCAGCGAGGTCTGAAAAGTGGAGATTTATCAAAATCGCGAGGTCAATTTCTTGACGATTGCAATACTTTTTCCTTGTTTAATTTTTACACGAGAAAGTAAAAAGTCCAATACATATTCTTTTATAAAAATAGGGTGTTTGATTATATATATAATACAGAATTTCTATCTTTGTTGAATTACAATAATTTTTGGTTAATCATCTATATACATACAAAGGAGGAATGCATGTGTGTGTTTGCTCTTTTTTTGGTTCTTTATGCACGTCCATACCGTTCGACTTACATCGACCAAATTTGGCACAGTGATGGATTAGCAAAAGTGGGAGCTAACGCCGTAAAAATTATTCCAAAATTAGAATTAGATTTTTATATATTTAATTAAATAACGAAAATTAAGCTATTTTAGACGTTTTTCAACAATAACTTCTGAAATACTTATGGTACGAAAATCATTCTTGCATCACCTTAAAGAGCACAAAATTATCTTTTTAATGATACCAATTTAATTGTTGTACAATCTTTTCTGTAACTGTAAGTAACGTTTCAAATTTCATTTTAAACTCAAATTTCAACAATGCTTTTATTGTTATAAAATAAAATTCAAATTAGTATATTGTTTCATAAAATCCTTTATTCACGCGTTTTTACCACTGTTAAAGCTCAGAAAATAATGCTTTTTTGTTCAAGGTAGACTTCTTACTTCCGCTGTTATTTCGTAGCATGCACTTGACTTCCGTTTTTATTTCGTAACATTGAATATGCACTCAAATATCCAATGTCGTTAGTCTAGTTACTACGCAATGTGAGTTTCAGTTTGACTTTATTTATAGTATTAATAGAGAGTATTTATATTTAGTTTTTATTCCCCCAACTGAGGTTAAATGTATCCTTTTTGTTCGAGCATTTCTCTTCACAGAAATTCTTTCGAGTGAGAATTGTTCTCGAGCGATTTTGACTATCTTTATCTGATTTATTAAACATTTTATTTAGAATCTTCGCAGTAACCAAGTTATACAGTATAAGTATATTTGTACATTATTAAACTGTATGAACATTAATAAACTGTTATAAAACTGTATTAGTTATTTAACTATATACCGTTTAAAATAAAAGTTTTTTAAAAACTTTTCTCTCATTTTCATTCAAACCATACTGTTATAAGGTGATAAAAAAAGCTAGATTTGAAAGTTTTATTCAACAATAAAAGATTCAAAGAATATTTACGTTTGTTGGGGAAAGTTAGTTACAATAATTTTAAGGAAAAAAACAAACAGGAGACAAGTATATGAAAAAATATGGATCCCGAGCAACGCCGGGTTTCAGCTAGTAATGGATAATCTTATCCGTTAAGGGTCACGCCTCAGGACTTGCAGAAGTTTCGACTTGGAAGATTTTAAATTTAATTTTCCATAATGTCTCAATAATCAAAACAGAAGCGTATGTAAGCAATTAATGAAAATTTTCAAGGTTCATCCGACGAGCTTAAATCGTTATCCTACATATTGTAAATGTTTAAGGGGGCGTCATATATTTCGAAAACGTGTTCATTATTAAATATAATTATCAAACCACTTTATTTTATAAAATTTAAAGATACAAATATTTACTCTTTATACATATAAATTAAAATTTTATAAATTAAAGTGGTGTAATATTACACTATTTATTTTTTACGCATCAAGCTTTACCGATTGTAAAATGTAGGTCATTATTTTAAAAATAACACTTAAAGTGCGAAATAATTTAAAATGCTACAACCGACATTTAAACGCAAGCAGATAACTTCTCTATATGAATGGCGACGACCCCATTTCAATTTAGAACACAAAATGTCGAATATCTTCCGATATATTCATGGCATATTAATCAAATTTATTTTTTCGGGTATTTTTTCATGAGAATTTTATTTATGACAACAAAAATGGGTGTTTCTATTGAAAAGTTTAAAGTTTCTGCAATTTTAAATATTTAGATGACCCCTTATAAAATGTTTAGCCATAGAATCTATTAATATATGTTATTTCCTGAAGATAGGCAACTTTTTTTAACTGCCTTATGAACGATCTCAGAATAATGCTGGGTGGCTCCTTTTTTTCCGTGACTGTACATGCAAGAAATTCTTAACACAGCACCAAAGAATGTATTTATGTATATTTCACAAGCGGAATGATCTTAAAAGGACATTTTGTATGCGGATTGCGATCGTATCGAATGTTGTCAACTTGATTAAATAGTACAAATTCCCAATGTTCGGATGTGGGGTAGGAAATGAAAAGAAAACGGGAAAAGGCGAATGTATAAATTAAATTACGAATTTACATCATGTTGTTAAATAGATGGAATTAGAAAAATAACAAAATATGTCACGTTTTCTTTTAAAACCCGCCAAATAGTTAATAAATCCTAGATTTTCTCTATCACGGAAAAAAGAATGAAAGGAATGTGAAGTACAGATTAGAATTCCAATAATTTCTCTTTAAAAAGGAAGTTGCTTTTATAAATATAACATTTCGTATATTTAAAAAGAACATAGTGAAATAATGTCTTTGTGAAATTTATAAATAAGATATGCTAATTCATGTTTCTTCTGAAATATGCATCATGAATATGGTTTCTATGAATTTAAGGCACTCCATTCTGACACTATTGTATTTGTGATAAAAAAAGTTCAATATTTTATTCAAAGATACATATTTGCGAGATAAAATTGTAGTTCTTTCTTATACGATATCCGTTCTTCAAAGAACTAGAAAAAGTAAAATGAGAGCAAAATCCAATTTGCGTCAGATTGAGCATTTTTATATACTAACTTCAAAAAGAGTTTATCCAGAAACTCAAAAAAGTTAGTAAAATTTAGATTCTTTTAGAACGCCGTTATTTTTTAGGCATTTTTCACAATAATACTAGCAACTTAAATACTGTAGTGCAATCCCTATTTATGTAGATTTACAACGCATCATTACTTTAACAAATCCTAATTGTATAAATCTGTTCAAAAGAGTGTATGTAATACAGGAAAAGCAGCTAAAATATCTGTTTTGAACTTAGTTTATAACAACAATGAATTAGATACAAAATAATTTATTCAATGAAATTTCTTTAAAAATTATTTTCCTATATCAATTTAAAAAAGAAATATGTAAAATCTTTTATTAATAAATTTTTAAGTGTTCAAAGTTTATTTTTTAAACTCGGAAATGTAAATGAAGGCAAATATATTGTTACAAAAATCGTCCTGTGTGTGTGTACGGCGGAAACAGTTTAACAAGCAGAATAACGAAGAATGACACTTTTTTCTCGAATATTCCGGAAAACACGAAGCGCAGGTAACAGTAGAAGCAGCACTTGCACAAATTAGCAACACAAACAGACAGCAATTCAATAATAATAACAGCAACAACACTTTTAATACTGCTCGGCGTCTAACAGCTTACCAGCTCGCACTGCGAACAATAATTCAAAGAGATTCTTCGCACTCCAAAGACGTTCCCAGTCGATCAACACACACTGCTTTGAGATCCGAACACGGTCTATTTATAATCTCCCCGACAGGCCCTGACGTCACGTGGAATCATCTGGATAAATCCGCTTCTAGTCCCCTAATAGAAATATCAAGAAAATTCTAGTGTTTTTGAGATCCTACATTTTGCCGCCAAATCACCAGCGTCGCGGGACAATGGTTCCATTTCTCCGGCATTCCCATTCATACCCCTGTAGAACTCTCTTCCCAACCATAAGACTAATATTGCTGGGAAGCGAATTTCCACGCTCGTAACAATATATTGTTGAAAGTAATACAGTAAACTTCCTAACAAAATGAAAAATTGAAGAAAAGGCTAAAAAATGAACAAGGTTAAAAAATGTCAAAAGAAAAAAAGAATCCGGCAGATGTACTTTTTCATGGTGTCACCCGCCTGCTGAGATTCTAACATAGAACAACAGGAATTCTTTTCTGTATGGGATTCCGACAAATGTCAAAAAATTCATCTAAGAGAATTTTCACCTTGACACCTTGAAAAGAGTACATCTGCCGGATTCTTTTTTTCTTTTGACATTTTTCAACCTTGTCCATTTTTTGCCTTTTTTCAACTTTTCATTTTGATAGGCAGTTTATTGTATTATCTCATTGTTATCTTGGTAGCATTTAACATTCTCCAGATACTTTGTTTATATCTTATTTTATTTAATTTTGTATTTTATTGATTTTGTGTTTTTTCGTTAAATGTTTATTCTTTTTGTATTAATTAGTTTATTGTTGAAACTAAGTAAGTTTAAGTTTCGTCAGTTCGTTCTATCAAATTATTGCTACTTGAACGCAGCGTTGGGATTCACAAAATAGAAGACATTAGCCTTCAGAACAATTTTAATAACTACAACGTTAATTATATATACAATACAGTTAAGCCTTGTTATAAGGAACCCTCAACGGACTGATCCAGATTTTTGCTATAACCGAGAGTTCGCTATATCCGATTTTTCAAATACTGACTACACAAAATTTGCTTTAATCCTTAAACATATCTTTGTATTGAACAAATTAATTACACTGAATTACATTTATTAATTTTTATTTACATTAAAAGTAATTTTTGTTTTAAAAAATTAAAGATTCAAATTTAATATGTTACATTTATTTCTCTAAAGTATGAAAATTAGCCGTGATTTTTTCATGAAAACACCTAGATTTCAGATTTCTTTCATCCATCTTCTTATCAATAATTAAAAACGAGTATATAACATTTTTATCCCCAGTTTCCATTGCAAAGAAATTTTGCAATATGTTTACACCTGAACTTGCATCACCTTCGTCTTCCATATCTGAAGATGAATCGTCAATCAAATCATTCACTTCCTTCTTCACTTGGGGAATTAGATAAATCAGTTGGTCATCGCAACATTCGAAGTTTTTAATTTTGATTTGGGAAAAAAACATTCACTCTGTGCTTTTCCAACCATTTAGCTTGAAAATTGGGAATTTTGGGTATGCTATGTACAAATTCCTTGTTTTTGAAGATCTTTACAAGCATTTGGAAATACATTAGTGATATAGGAGTTCGGTTGGGACCGTTTGAAATGTTCGTTATAACCGAGGGTTGTTACATTCTTGGTTCGTAATACTGGGGTTTGACTGTATTTACAAACATTTAATATCGTTGACGTAGTTCTGTTCTGCCGCGTTTCTTTGTAATAAAAGTGAGGACATTATGTCTCTCTTCTAAGAGTGGGGTAAGTTTATTTTTATGAAGGTTGTTATTCAACCCGATGGCTAATATTTTTATTTCAATCTTAATAGCGTTTTTATGTTTGTGTTTGGTTTTCCTTTTTCTCTTAAAATAATGCTTATCGGATGGTACTGATCTCCTTTGTCTTTTGTTGGGAAATTTCGGGCTAAGAGAAGTTATTTGTGGCGTAATGCATGCTTCTTACAGAAAAATTTCCCAAATATTTTTAACGCATTTCGAATTTATTCCTTAGCCCTTAACAAAGTGAACTAGAATGGATTCCCTGTTTGTTTAATTTGATTCTCTCCGAGTACTTTTCTTAGATTTTGCTTTCTTTGATTGATTTTGATTTCCAAATTATTGTGACTTCTGCGACTGCTTGGCGCTCACACTCGGCCTTTCCTGATGACTCAGAATCCTCAATAGTGGAAATCGGTTCCTCCTTTATGTCCCGAGTTCTTTTTTTTAGTTTAAATTTCTCGCAGAAGCTTGTCTTTTCCGTACAGGATTTCACCGAGGTGATTCGTCATCACCATCATCGCCAAGGTTCTTGTCACCATCATCAAGACTTTCGTCCATGCATCGTCATGCCTTCAATTGACTGACATGCCCTGTAGTGGAGTAGAATCTTCCTTTCCCCTTCTCTCAAGCAGGCCATTCACCGCTCTTCCAAACTGGAATTTTTGGAACACGGGAAGGAAAAAACAATCGTCAAGGTCAAAAACTTTTGAAATTTGGAGCAAATGATTGAGAGTGGTGGAATTCAAAAGATTTCAAAATCCAAAACTTCATGCGTTGATTCCCAGCACATCAAAGGAACTGCCTACATTGGAACCTCGCTTCGAGGGTAGAAATGAAGCTCGAAATCTCCCGTGTGGGAGGAAGGGAGTGTGGATGGGTATAATTCTGCGACTTTGAACCGTGTCTTAAAACAAACTTTGGAACATCCGCGAATGCTTTGCCTAATTTCTCTATTAAAATGGGTGAAAAAGACGGTCTTAAGATAAATGGCATAGCTAGTCTTCTCGTGAATGCCGAGCTTAATAATTGATATATCCTGTAGGTATTCAGTCTTGCTAGCTTTACAAAATTTTTCATCTAAATCTCCATCAGTGATCCATAAGCTTGTTCATAAGTTAGTGGGAAAATCTCTATCAAACAATCATATTACTTTACTTTGGATCCCAGGACACTCTACATTTTTATGGAATGAAAAGGCGGATTTTATCGCAAAATTAGTTACCGAACATAGACCATACATTAACTGGATTGCATCAGAGGATATTCTTTCCCATATGAAGCACAACTCTAAAAAAAACTTCAGGAAATTACAGAGATATTAAATATTATGAAGAACTTGGAGAAATCCCAGACATCAGATCCATCTTCAAATGGACAAAGAACAGAAGAGAAGACATAATTTGAGCCAGAATTTTTAGTAAAACATTAATAACCCCAGGCCTTTTGAATAAATTTAATTTTTCAGACAATCCAATGTGTAATACATGCAACTTTATGAACAACCTGGATCATATTTTACTTCACTGCTCTAGGTATTCAACCATTCGTGGTCATCTCTGGAACAAACTTGGACTTGTTTCTTCAGCAACCTATAGATTTAAGGAACTCACAAGCAAAGTCTTTGAAAATACACATAACCTTCATATTTTCCTCCAGAACCTGAAGTTTTTTGACATCTTTTAATTTGAACCTTTTGTGAATACGGGGATGATAGCCTTTTTAGCTGAAAATCCCGAAAAAACCCTCAAATCAATCAGTCAATCAATCCTGTAGGTATAATTCGGAAACCTCTGATACCACTAATGATTCTCGATACTTTGGTTGGGTCTAGGTTCTTCGGTTGACCTGTGCATTCGTCGGACTTCTGCTTCTTCACCGACTTCAAATATTTTTGTTTTGCATATCTTTTTTATCGTAATATTTAATCTGTCCGGTTTTTCTTCTGTAAACTACAGGAGCACTCATTTGTGATGTATCGAGAAAAATCCACTTAAAAAAATCTTTTCAGAATGGCAGTTTTGGGAAGTATAGCCGAGAGTCGTTTATTTAAAATTGAAATTAAATTTCAGGCCAGGTTCCTATTAAAAAATAATAAAAAAGCTGAAAATCATAATCAAGATAAAAACAAAATAATAGAAACAGATGCATCATAGAAATGTTTAGCAACAACAACTGAACATTAAAGTCTCCGAGTTCAATAGACCCATTCGTCTAGATTTGTATCACTTGGCTTTAATGACAAATTTATTGTGACAAAGGTGGAAGTTCGAGTAGAGAGAAAGATGGAATATAAGTGATGGAGGGATATCACACGTCAATATTTCCAATTGCCTGCAGCAGTTTCTTAATCTTTGCATTTTGATATTTAATATAAAGTGTACATTCAATTAGTGTGCGAATGTGAAATTTTAAAGCATGAATGAAAAATCAGAATAAATTGGATTCAAATACAAATTGAATTCCTCCAACGCACCAGCTTTTCAAATAGTCAACTTAAAATTAACAGTAAGAATGGATTTTTCCTGAGCAAAGGGTAGAGAGATTAGATTTCCTCATAATTGTTGTTTCCATATAGAGGCCACATGCTGATCTTTCTGTCCCCAGCAAATAGCCTGGAGGCTGCTTTGCGATTTCGCAATAACCTGTTATTCGAAGACATGCACTTTTGGCCAATATTGGATTTGGGATAGCGTCATGCAGCGGTAAATTAGTGTCAGTTGCAGAACTCAGAGTTTCGTAAGTAGTTTTATTTTGGTTATTCATTTTTCTATAGACGGAAAACTTTCAGTTTGCATTTTCTATAGACGGAAAACTTTCAGTTTGCATTTTCTATAGACGGAAAACTTTCAGTTTGCATCGATTTCAGTTGCAAAGTCGACACATTACTTAACCAGTTAACCGCATTTGACGTGTATGCACCTCAATTCAAATAATTATTTTGGTCCGAATGACGAGAATTTATACCGTATGAAACAAAAAATTAGCATTCGATGTAAAAACTAAAAATTTCATTAAAATTTGAAACAAATGTCATATAGCGAGATACTTCTTTTATATTACTTGTAAACCTGATATAAATTTTTTTAAGAATAGGTTATATTCTTTGGTATAGAGGTTTATCCTCGTGCAATGTATTGCTTTTTACAAAATGAGTTGCATCGAGCATTCCCCTTACTTTACGTGCACGTCAGAATTTCCCTCTACTTTAAGCCCCCTGTATGTACCCCTTAATACCGCACTGAAGTCAGTTATATTTCTTAAATTTTTTTAAATCTCTTTTTTATGAATTTGTTATTTTTGGCAATTTTTAAGTTTTCAATAACAAGATCTTTTTCAACAATATAGTGTTAATTTTTTTATCTAATAAAAACTTTTTGCTTATCATTTTGCTTTGATTTTTTCGCAAAATTTAATATGGGATCATTTATATCGCGTTCGACGTGCATACTCGTCATCGCTTAATTTTAATTAAGCACCGGTGAGACACTTTTAATCACAAGTTCCATATTTAAGTGGTTAAATAACTGTCTTGGCTATAGTCATGGTGCATGGGGTGGTGTTATGCATGTATCAAGGCAGAGCTAACAGCTAAGGAAAATTTCTTAAAAGGAGAAAAATTTGTTGTTTATGTTGCGGTTAATGTCGATAATTGGTTATTATGCATAATAGCCGGTGATTAAGCATTATAGCTAAACAAACCGGTTAAAGTGGATAATTTATTAGAATTTACCACATTAACCGGTTATTATGCATAATTACCAATGAAGTTCAGTCAATGTGGAACGGAGTAGCTTTCATCGGAGTTACTCTAACATCCTCTAAAGTTGGTCTTAAAATTTAAAAATTTAATTTTAATTAAATGTTTTTAAAAAGAATTTTGATTTATTTAGTAATTTTATATTTCTCCGATTACGTAATTGAGCCATTTTTATTGATTTATGAATGTAATATAAATCGTTTGCTTGGAATTTTATGAAGTCGCTTGTTCGTAATTTGAAGTTCATCATGTGGAATTCAGTCTTCATTTGCTTGGCGGTTTCTTTGATTCTTCGCAATATTCTATTCTTTCTTTTTTTGTAAAATCTATAGTGTTTCTTCATAATTTCAAATATTAGAACTGAGTAAATCTATTAAATCTTTACTATTCCTTGTTCTGAAAAACATTTGCCGCTAGTCGCGAAGCTACTAGGAGCAAATGCTTTATATTTTTTACATTTTCTGATATATCTATGTTCTCCTCTAATTTCTTCAATATTATAATATTAAATGATTTAGCGAAGCTACTAGGTTCCGGCCGACCCTGCTAGCTAAGCCAGTATATGTTTTTTTAAAGTTAACAAAATTTGCCCGGTGCCTATTTCAGATGCCGCAGGGATGAGTCCTTTGAGTAATTATAAAATGCATATTCCTTACATTCAATCAACAAGCGAAGGTACTAGTTTCGGCTCCCTCTGCTAGCAAAGCCGTAGGTTGTTTCTTTATGTAAAAAAATTTTGCCCGGTGCCTATTTCAGATGCCGCAGGGATCACGAGCACAATTTCTCCTGCTTCGTTTGAATATTTAAAAAACTCAGATTCCTTACATTTAATGAGCTAGTGAAACTACTAGGTTCCGGCTCCCGCATTAACGAAGCCGTAGGATGTTTTTTAAGTAAAAAAATTGCCCCGTTCCCATTTCAGATACCCTATGCATCGCGAGGGCAGTTGAAATAATACATTTGAAACAGGACATAGTGCAAAGACAAACCATAATTGTTGTATGTTTAATAGTTTTCAAAAAACGTGGCATTAAATATTATTGGAATCAAAATCTGAATATAACCATAATAAAATAGATAATGAATATATCTTATAAATAACAGTAGTTTTTTATTATAACACATTATCGCATGACATAAAAATTACGTTAGAGTTGATTTTTCAATAAAGTTTGCTTAATTAATCCCATTTACCAACGAAGTTAGGTCAATGAGATCACATGTCAATGTAATTAATCTCATTGACCAAACTTCATCGGTAATTATGCATAATAACCGGTTAATGTGGTAAATTCTCATAAATTATCCATTGTAACCGACTTACTTTGTTATTATGCATATCAATCGATTATCCATATTAACCGTAGCATTTATATATTCGCTCAAATGATACATGGCGTCGTTATGGGCTGTGCCACATTATGAAATTTGTTTGAGTGAGCCTCTCCTGTTGCGTCGCTGCTCCAACCAATGGTGAAGAGGCACCATCATGTCGCCCTCGCAAGTGTTCTATTTTTAAGGAACCTTTATTGTTAATACATTAAAAGATGATGAATTTTTAGGTGCATCACTGTCAATGCGTGTCTTCACATTCGCATTTGTCACCTATTATTTTAATCTGATTATGAGCTAATGGAGTATGTAGGTTGGTGATGCGGATGGAGTTCTTTCCCCAGTATAATTACTCTGACCACTACAGATATAATAATTAATTTTAAACCAATTATTTAACAAGAGACAAAAAAACTGTTATTTATAGATGTGAGACATGAAAATAAATCTATACATTAAATTCATCGTACATTGATAGCAATCCTATACAGAATCGAAGAAGACATAACATAGCTATGAAATAAAAGCAATAAATAGCCAACACTTAAATAAATAAACTTTAGCAGTAATTTAGAAAAATAAGCGAATCAACAAACTATAAATTTTAAGATTTTCCCGTAGAATTAAAAACGCTGTTTCCGAGATAACAACAGTATAAGATAGTGATGATAGAAACTCCTTTCTGTTATCTTGATGAAATTATCCATCGACTGGAAGGTACCGAAATCTTTTGAGTATTTGGAGAGAATAACATGACTTGTCATCAAAAACCAAAGATTGTGTCAGATGAAAGCACTTTTCATTTTAGCAATCCCTTTTATTCCTTCCTAAATTGAAAACATTCCATTATTTTTGCTTTTTAGAGAAAACTCATTCCTTGAAAGGAGGAAATCGAATTTTTTTTAAGTTCACCTCTTTGAAGGCATGTTTCTTGAATCGGAACCATATTTTCTGAAATTATTTTTATATAATTCTATGATAATGTTTGGTATTAAAAAATTAGTTATCTTCATAAAGGGCCTGTCTTCACAAGATATTATACGAAATTTGTGCTATGTTGCTCGATATTCTGAATGCTGTACAATATCGTGGTATAGATCTTTAGATATATAAAGCATCTTGTGCTGTTAACATGCACTACGCCTTTTGTGTTTAGGTTCGTCTTATAGTGAAGAGAAATGAGTATACATTTTGGAAAAGATTCTATTCCAATTTCCTGATAAGGTCGAAAGTTTGACGCTGCTCCACTGTTTTAGTGTAAGGAGCACATACATCAGCTTCATTCATCTAGCTTGCTGCGTTTTTGAATAACATCGTTTGCAAGCAAAAGAACAGGTATACCATCCACCGATGTATTCAGCTGGGTTTGGAAATTTTCTTTAATTTTACTTGACTAGGTCAACCGCTTTTACTGATTCTCACAATTGAGAAAAAAAATGAGATTTTTGAGGTTTGCCGCCAGATACCGGTTCTGACTTCTTCTGGAATTTATATTTTAATTCAATTCCGGAAATAAATAATGATTTTATATTTTTTGCACGCTTTTTCTGATGATCTGGCCCTTGTGACATATGAGTCAATTCGTATATGAGTTGAAGCAAATGCAGATTTAGCTCTGAGTAAATTAAACGATTTACACCCTTTTTGAGCCACTATTAAGTCTTAGGCGTCGGTATTTAGATCTTATATTTTACGCAATAAAAAATATACGCACACCAGCAGAAATAAATCAGTTTTCTCTACGGTACCTTCGTTTAAATTTAGCAATCGGCGAATTAAAATTGTTGATAGAGTAAAATTTTAAAAAATTTAGATAAAAAACACTTCACCTTGTACATTATTACATATACATTTTGCATCTTTTCCAAAGATTACCCATTTCGAACCATTGTTCAAATAATTATAAACATATTTTTAGTGTTAATAATTTAGATTGTAACCGAGAAACCAATGTACCCACGGGCTGATGAAGTTTTTTGGGGCCCCTGGCGCTAAATTTCTTGGGGGCCGTCTGAAATTTTGCAGATAAGTACTTGTACATTTCTGCTTTTTAATCATTACGTTTCAAAATAGCATAATTTTGAGTATTTTAAATTATTATTTATAATTACAATTATTTAATTCTATAATTAGTCTAATTAATCTTTGTTGATAATTAAGACGCTCTGAATTCAGCAAATTCATTTTTATATCTTAAAGTCATACATAAATATTATCGAAATAAAGTATTCGTTACCTGACCGAAAATGGAATTGGGTTTTTCTTTGCAAAATTATTCTGTGTATTATTATTGAATAAATAATACTATTTTCAACCCAAAATTTATTGAGTCATAAAGTTCAAAAGGAGAGTTAGTTCAATACTAAATATTAATGATAAAAATTAGTTAAATGAGCTCTAAAAATTAAAATAAGTTATAAAAATTCGATAAATATTCTTTAAAAATCTACATTTAATAGCCCCTTTTCAGCCCGGGGATACTGGCTAGGGACTACTTCTCCTTGCTTTTAATGCGCCACTGTGTGGACTAGATAATTTGGAGAGTAATACTGATTATGAGGTGTACAATGTCCACCGACGGGTCCAGGGTTAGTGATAACATTTAATTCTCTGTGTGTATCTCCAAAAAGAATTTACTACCTGTTTTGTTGTTTTGAACTAAATTTGTATAACTCTGTTTTGCAGGCAGAATGCCCGTAATTAATTTTGAGACTGGTTGAGTTAAAATTAAATTTTTAGAGACAATTTATCATCTATTTAAATTTTTGAAAGTTTCAAGACAAAATCTTAACTAGCAACAAATGTAACTATAAAACAAAATAATTATAAAACAAAACTAAAATGAAAAAATCCTTTCAGTTAAACAAGACTTATAGAGCCGAACATAGAAGTGGGTTACGTCAGCTGGAAGTAATCTGCAATCCTTAAACTTTGAAGTTAAAATAGGGTCATTGCTGGATCGGATTATAGTGATTCTAACATTTTCTAGTAATAAATCTTGCAACTTTTACAGTAAAAGATGTGTTGTATGTTAAACTGTGTAATAATAAAAAGATAAAGAAAGATACTGATTATCAAGATTTATAAACTAGCGTTTTAAGCGTTCTCGAGCTTAACAGGAATAAAACCTCTAGTATTATTGGCATTGAATTTAAAAACAGCGAATGGAAGTAACGAATTCAACCTCATTCAAATACTTCATCCTTTTAATCATATCCTACTTGTCTTGGTTTCTTTATGAGTCTTGCTTTAAAAGATGAGAAAACATCCCAACCAAACATTATTATTCGGCATATATATCTGTTATAAATAGATAAAGCTACAAAACTGAAAGAAGATTTCCGTTTTATTATAAAAACAGTCACGAATAAAAATTCAATGGATAAAATGATGAATGAATAATGCTAATGAAAAGTTACATTTAAGAAGACAATACCATCAATGCGAGCTATCATTAATTATTTGATTTAAAAACAATTTCAAAAATTGACATCGTGAAGAATTAATGGAACCCAAATGTGTTTAATCTCTTCGCATTTATTCCAATTAGAATACATTATTTTGAGTGGTCAGTAATTAAAATAGCATATCTTGTAATTAACAAAGAAGCCATTTTTATGTTTCGGTTAATTATAACTGCGAAAATATGCGCTTTTATCGTTTATTTAAATCTTAATATACATTTTCCTTAATCAATGAAGCACTGTTATTTTATTTATATTCAATTTGAAATCATACTTATAATTTCTTCAACTTAATTTTAGGGAGAATAAAAGTTTTATGGAAGTTTATTTTCAGTTTCAGACAGAAGAATTATAACTTTCAAATTCAGCTTAACTTCAGCAACTTAATGATTGGCTATAATAATTACGAGAAGCTTTCTATAAAGTTAAAAAAAAAATTCTAATTCTAAATCATTATTATAGTATAAAAATAATTGCATGTCAGATATAAGTTTTAAAACAATAAAAATACCCCCCCTTCTTAAAGTCTGATGCTCATATTTCCTAACAAAAGATTTTTGAAACTATCAAAAGTATCATATTTAAAAATAATTGAAACTTCTTACAGTCCCATTATAAACATATCTTAATATTTTCATAGTTATACCTTTTTAGCATTTCATAATAATACATTATTTAAATGAAATAATGTACGACTTAAATATTTACGATAACACGTGAAAATATACGAAGGAATTTTCACGTAACGCGAGTCAAAATTGTTAATGAAGTTTAAATATCTCAGGAAAATTTGACGAAACAGCAATTAATTTTATCTTTGTAATATAATACAAAAAATTGCGAAAATTCGATACACGTAAGAAACCTAACAAGATGATTGAATGCCTTGTATTAAACTACTGTTCAATTTTTTAGAAGGAAAAATAAATCTAAAAATAAAAATGCTAATTAATATTGTTTCTGAAATTTGATAGCATTAATTTTTTGTAATGATTTCAAGCTGAATTTGAAATGAATAAATAAGATTTATTAAAAGTCTCAAAGTAAAGATATAATATCTATAAAAAAGTAATTATGTGCTTAGCTAATACTATTCCTTTACTTTTCAATATCTTTTTATTTAAAATAGTTATATAAATCAATAATATTTAGGTAAAAGGAATAAAAGAACTAATATCAAGAAGCAATATGAATCTTTTGATTAAAGTAAGCTCTAATCTCAATTAAAATCTACAACACTGCCAAGAAGCGTTAAAAATATTTTCTTAAAGATTTTCACATACTAGTGCTTCATTCTATTCAACTTTTTACTCACAAAAACATCGTTGAAATGATATTTGAATATATTGTGTTTTATTTATCCTTAAGTTGAAACTTTAAAATTCTCCATATTTCTAATTGGTCCATGAAGAACAGTAATAAATCCAACGTGGGTTTCAATAACTTATATTATTTATTGAAATATCAATCGTTCCCTTATGTCCAGGTTACATAAACCGTTTATTAACAAACCGCTGTGGACAAAAAAGATGATTATGTAGTTTTAATTAAATACTGAGATATAAAGGAAATGAAAAGGCTTTCCAAACTCTTTACTATTTTTATGGTGAAATCTTAAATTCAATGTGTTCAAATAAATTTTTCTTATGTATGAACAGATACCTTTTGATGAATTAAATATTGCGGATTTTCTAATCTGAGAAGCACTAATATTTAACGAAATATAATAAGTAATATCATATTGAAATTAAAAATATATTATCATTCCAAAATATAATTTAACAGGAATTTTCTGACGGCAAACAAAGTGACAGTAGAGTGTATCCTTTCTATGTTCTTGCATACGAGGAAGCATAAGATAAATCTCCGCCAAGAGTGGTTGAAAAGAGTTGCCTGCAATTTACTTTCCAGGCAGAAATACACAATTTGGTAAAATTCATGCATCATAGTGGTCATCTATTCCTGCCAGCGACTTGGTAATTCTTTATCTTATCAATTACAACAAAGAAACCTTCTCCATTATCACCAGATCACCCAATCCCAAAGTCCCGCGAACAGCGCGATAGAGTACATCCAGACTTGAACCCTCGAATTGTGTTTATTGCGAAACAAGAAGTGTTTATTTATTTATTCATTTTTTGGAAAATGTGGCATTAAACTATTTCCAACGAATTTCTTTTTGAAACGAAGCCTAAAATCTGAATATTGGACTATAATACTTTTGGGGCATCTTGAATTTCATTTCCATTCAATATAAATGTTTATAGTTTTTAGCGTCACATACTTAAAATGTCTGTAAGTAAGTGTATTGTGTAGAAGACCTTTCATGATTTTATTTTTAAAATAAATGTACTTATTTTTTTCCCCGTGTATTTTTTTCTGCTTTTTACTTTCTCGTATACGAAGTATACAAAGAGAAAGCATTGTAATCGTCAAAAAATTCGAACTCGAGATTTTGACGAATCTCCACGTTTTAGACCTCCCTGAATCCGAAAAACACAATTTTGGAATTATGTCCGTCTGTGTGTGTGTGTGTGTGTGTCTGTCTGTGAACACGATAACTCGAAAACTATTAGAGCTACGGGGATGAAATTTGGTATGTGGTCTTTAAACATAATTTGTAGGTTTCTATCAAATTTTGGACAAAATCCGTCAACGGGAAGTTTGTCTGTCTGTATGCCCGAAGTCATGTGAACGCTGTAATTCAAAAACTTGAATAGCCAGATGGATAAAAATTTCGTACACAGTTTTATTGTCATTAATGTAGGTCCGTATAAAATTTTGGGCCAAATCCGTCAACGGGTTGACTGTCTGTCGGTCTGTATAATCGCATACTTGTTAAGTCTTCGTTTCAAAATCATCTCCACGCGCATGCTTACTTAGCTATCTCTGGTACCAAGCGGGAGGATTACGTCACTTGTCCTTGAGACGGATTTTGTGATAGATATGTTTTTATCTCCTGTTTTGTTTTCACTCGCTCGTATAATAGCGGATCTTCCTGGAGTGTGATGGAAAATAAATATTGCTAAGTTTTAATACATAGGCATCTCTTTTAATATGATTCTTCACTTAAATATTTTACAATCACTATAATCTGCAATGAAAAACTTTCTGATATTCGTTGCATTCTGGATTACAGTAGGTTCGATTTTTTTTTTTATCCACGCAAGGGGAGGGGAAATGACAAATCTTTGAACAGTATACGAGAAAGTTTAGGGGAGGCCATTCCCACTGGTTATTCTGACTTTCCTAACAGATTTTTAATATTTCTTTTAAACAAACAAACAAAAAGACGTTCCGTACCTACTCAGTTAAAGAATCACTAATCTTGATTTCAGGTGCAGGGTTATAGAGTGCTGCCCTGTGATGCATGAAACGTCCTCATGTTGGTGTGGCGTGGAAGTCTGGAGAATGCAGTGCTCTCCAGGCAGCCGCTCTCGTCCTTTGACTGCATCTCAGTATTACGAGCTGTGTCCCAAAATAGATTTCTCGTGTCTTCGAAATAGGTCGTTAATATTACTGAATTAACAAAATCGATTGACAAATCATTCAAAATAAAAAGCTATCAATATAACAAAACCATGGAATATAACAGCAGTAATATTTTTTAAAAATTAACTTCAATTAATTAGAGTTAAAAATGTTTCAAAACTCACACACATGATTTATGAACACATACTCATTCTAACAATCAATCACTTTAATACATATTCCAAAGCTTACCTAAATCTAAAAATGGAGTTTGAAGATATCATAGAACACCCAGTTACAATCATTAATCTTAACCGCACACATTAAGATCAGAAGTCTTATCTTTGAACCAAAAGAAAATAAATGTTTCCACATTCTCTGCAAGAACTTGTCGAGTACAAAAACAAACATTTGTTAGTATTCGTTGAATAAAAGCTTTTCCTTTCGCATTGTTTTTATTATTACAGAAAAGATACTTTGTATTTATGGAATAATAATGTAGCATGACCTTAAAACAACTAAAGAGTTTGGAAACAAATTAAGATTAGTTACGTGTTTAAAACTTTAAAATTATGATATTTAAAATGTTGTTTTCTGGTTCAAATACCACTTTCACCAATGGAGGTTTAAACCCTTTTCAAATATTAGCCTCATGAATTTAGGAAAACATTATTTATTCTAACAATCACTGACCCCCCCGCACAAAGTAATTTCGAAATCAACGTTGACCGAAAAAATCATTCGAACGCATTGTGAAACTGCCTGTCGCAATCATTACCTTCAGCCGTACGCATCAAGTAAGAAGCCTTATCTTTTAACCGAAAGCAAATAAATGCCTCAACATTCTCCCCAAGAACATATTGAGCATAAAAAGAAGCATTTGTTAGAATGCCGCTCAAAAAATAAGGACTATTTTGTTCTTGATATCATCTGCTCCCTTCTCACCAGATTGTTACGACTGATTACCAACAACTTTCCAACATTCAACGATATGGCAGGCTTTTACGGACAAACGTTATGATAGTTTTGATAGTCCCCCTCTGAGCTCGTGAGGCAATAACGGAAAATCTTGCCTTATTTATTTGATGTAGGTTCCTGAACAAAAACCACCAAGGATTTTTCGTTCGTTATAGGGCTTTATTAGGATCATTGGATTGAAAAATCACTGTTTAGAAAAGACTTTTGACTTTTTTTCTAGTCTCAGGAGATTTTCTTTTTCTGCTGTCGAGACGCGAATAAGAGAAGTTTGTTTTAATGAATTGATTCGGGAAATTTTTCTTAAATGGTTTAAAGTAATATTTAAAAGTATTACTGAAGTAGTTCTTTTCCCAGGGATGAGAAAAGAACTGTGTTTAATTAGTTAATTATAATATTTGCCAAAGTTATTTAGTTACTATTTTAGTGATAACTAGCTGTGTTAATTTGTCTTAATATTAAGAACTTTTTACTTATCTTGAAATTAAATAATCTTTTACAGAAAGATTTTTGCTTCATCTTTCCACATGAAAATAATGATTACAACTCAAATTCTTTTTCATATTTCTTTCAGATTTCATTTTAACTGCTTTTCTTATTTTCTTTTTTTGGGTGATGTAGGACGAAGTTGAAAATTTTTAAATATTCTTGATTTTTTTAAGTTAGTGTATTTTAACTCGCTTGCATTCGATTTGTGTTCGAAATACCACATAAAATTCCTATTTTAAATATTTCTAAAGGAAAAAATAACGTTATATAATAATGCTGGGCGTTTCTTTCCTCACAATTCCAATAATTTGTTTAAAAAAAGTAATGTCAAAAGTTGAGCAGAGTGTAATGCAAAGAACTGTACAGTATATGAACTCTACTGAACTACATAGTCGATGTATAGAGTTGAAAATACTATAAAACCTCTTTTAACCGAACCTGGGTTATCCGAAATGCCTCTGAAATCGCAAATCCAAAGACACATACTGTACAGCACAGAAATAATCGCGAAGGCGAAAATCTTTTGCTAAGATATCCCCACTTTTTTCTTTTAAGTCTCCTTAAGACAGTCAGTGATTAATTTTAGAATGCTAAAATTTAAATTAATGTATGCTAACATTATTAATTACGATAATGTTTACCTGTGCCTGTCAAGCATATGGCGCCCGAACTCGTCGGTATAGATATTGAGCCCGATGGAGGGTTAACTTTAATAAAGATCATCCTACAAAGAGAGTTTTCACTTCTTTTTACATTTTAAACATTTTAGAATTAACACTGCAATTAGATGCATAGTAAATAGTGATAGATGTTCATGGCTTAACCGAAAAAATCATTATCCGAAACAGCTTCCTCCCCTTTAAAGCTCGGTTAACCGGAGTTGTACTGTATTTCGCTTGTTTTTGAAAATATCTAATATCTCCTTTATTTTAGTGAATGCTTTGTTTACTGAGATACAGAGTTAACAACTCCACTCAGTATGAACCCAGTTTGGAAACATATACTTCGAAACAGGACAAAACCCATATCGTTGAACCCGAGTTATTGGAACACTATATCACTCATTTTAAAGTCATTCGAAACATAACTATTTTCATAATTACACTTGAAACCTAAAATGTAATTTGCAATGAACCATTAGCCCTAACTTACAATGGTTGCTTTATGAAAAGGACCTTAAAACGTTTACGATTAAAATAAAATCTGATTTCTTTATTTTTTAATTACTGATATTTTTCTCAAAATAGGGCTTTTCGTAAAAAGATAGAAAAAAAATAATCAATTTAACAAATGGTATTGAACAAACTCTTCAAAGAAAGTAGAAACGACCGATATTTGTAATGTAGTAATATTTTGAAGTATAGAACAATATCATGTAGTGATCAATCATTTCAGAAAAAAGGCAGGCCGTCGGTGAAAGTGCCATAGAAAGAATAGCTCTCCAACTATTTTTTCTAAAACATTAGAAATGAAACTTGGGAACAGCTTTGGTATACGGCATCACTGGCGATATTCTGTTATTTGGCGCCTTTTTTTATTGCGTAAACAAACACGGCGTCCGTCGGTTGGGTTGCCTAAACAAAAATGGCGACTTTTTTTGCATACCCAAACATCCTATCATGGTTTACGCAGTGATGTGGGGTGGGTAAATACCCAGTGGGTAGGTAAATATTTTTTGGGTATATACCCGGGTATTTACCCAAGGCCTGGGTAAATACCCAAAAACTGGGTATTTTGCGGGGAAAAAACTTTTCTAATGCTGATTCACTATGAAACACACAAACTTCTATAAATACCCAACAACTTGATATTTTGTAAGAAAAAAAAGTATTTGTGAATGACGATTCAAAATTAAACTTAAAATTTATAAATACCCAAAACTGGGTATTTTACAAAAAAAAAGTATTTGAGAATGGTGATTCAAAAAGAAATATTAAATTTATAAATACCCATACACTGAATATTTTGCAAAAAATGTATTTGTGAATGGTATTTCAAAATAAAACATGTAAAATTTATAAATACTCTTAACTATATATTTTGCAAAAATAAAAAAAAAAAAATGCATTTTCGAATGGTGATTCAAAATGAAACATAAAAACTATAATTATCCCAAAACTGGATACTTTGCAAAAAAGGTATTTGAGAATGGTGATTCAAAATTAAACAGATAAAATTTCAAAAAATGGATATTTTGCAAAAAAAGAAGTATTTGCGAAAGGTGATTCAAAATGAGATAAAAAAAAATAAGTAAGTACCCCAAAACTGGATATTTTTTTAAAGTATTTGTGAATGGAGATTCAAAATCAAACATATAAAATTTATATGCCTAATACATAGTTTATAATTTTTTAAAAAGTTTTAATTAAATTATATAACAACACAATTTCTAACAGGATTCAGAATAAAGTATTCCAGAACTTAAACGGGATCGGGGGATAATTTAGTTTTTCCGGTTTGAAGTAATAATTTTTAACACAGTTTATGTTATACTAGTCGCCTTCGGTAATCATCTTTTCATCTGGAATATAATTTCAACTGACTCTCTTATGCAAAATTGATATTCATGGTTCCCTTAACAAAGTAATTTGGAACTTAAAATTCCGATAGAGATTTAACCTCTGTTCTTTACGTAGCCTTGCACTTGTTCTGTTCCTTGTCTATTTGAAACTCCCTATTTAGATGAATTTTCTTTTAATCAAATTCCAACCATGACAACTACTTCAAATTTAGAGTTTCAAGAACCTTTAACTATTGTTGTTTATGATCCAGATGAATCCCATCTAACCAGGAAACTTTGTGTGAGTGTGTGTATCTAATATATCGTCAAATAATACAACAGTTTCAGCAACAAAAGAATTCAACTTTCTTGTTGCTGAAATTTTGTTACAAAGATCACTTAACTTTGTTGAAAGTAATATGAGTGAATATTACTTTCAGAATAATTCTCTTTTAAAAACTGATAGAACTGAAACATCTGCTAACTTTTCATCAGCAATGTCTGGTACTTTGACTAATTAATCCAAAAAGAATGATAAACAATTATATCTTTCATTTTAGTTTTTATTATCAGCTGTTTATCATTCTAAACCAAACTCATTATTTCTTTTTTTCATTTAGTTAAAATAACTCTCATTTTTAAAAAGCAACAAATACATTATTATTCCTTTACTCATTGTGATAAAAAAGGATTGACATTTAAGCCACGCATTTTATGCAAGATCTATGATATAGTATTGCGTTTTTGCTTTTTCTGCTTAATTTTTTTAGTCTTTATATAATTTAAAAGGTTCATAAAACAATATTTCTTTTTTTTTATCTTACCTAATGCTCAATGTATATTCTATACATATTTATATTATATATAGAAATAATATTTCACAGCAGTGCCTGTCTTTTATCTCAATAGAGTTAATTGAAAAATAAATACCCAGGTAAATACCCATTTTGGGTATTTACCCGGGTAAATACCCTGGGTATTTACCCTTAAAAATAAATACCTGGGTATTTTACATCACTGGGTTTACGCAATAAAAAAGTCGCCAAATAACGAAATATCGCCAGTGATGCCGTATACCAAAGCTGTACCGAAACTTGTTTCTGGTTGAGACTAATGTTCAATCGAAAACCGAAATGCTATTCACAGAAAAGAGCAATGTTAAAGCTTATTAAAAGAAAGACATGGGTTTCAGTGATATTCGTATACAATTCCCACTTAAGGGGGTATCTCAAATGTTGGGATGATAATCTACCGCATAAGAAAGCTGAGTCTCGCTTCCCGGTGGGATTTATTAAGGAGGGGAGTCGAGTTACCCCCTCCAGATGAGGGGTCGTCGCATGAACTGCTCGGAATGGGTGTAACGTCAGACTCAGAAGTAGACAAGTTTATATCAAAAATAGATTTATCAGCTATCAACAGAAAAGAAATCGGTTTATCGTGCAAGCAATTTGAAGAACTGAAATTTCCAAGCTTGAAAAATATAAACAACTAGAAAATCACCCGTCATACAAATTGCCTCTTCATTCGGGAGATTTCCCATAAAATTTGACGTGTTTAAATTGATGTATATATATATGTGAGATAAATGTTTAACATTAATTGAAAACAAATAAAATAAACATACGTTTTATGACAGGAAATATATTTTTTTATTTTCATATTATTTACATATTTCTTTATTCAAAAATCTCTTTGTAAACAACATTCTTTTTCAAGTATTTTTCGTTGTTTAACAACTTGATTATGATTCAATAACCATGAAATTCTCAGCTTGTCAAACGTAAGTCAAAAGTTGAAATTTCAAAGGAATTCTTTTTAGAAATTCTACTCGAAGTATTTTTCGTTGTTTAACAATTTTCCTTGTACTTCAGATGTCTTTGTGTAAATTTTAAAGTTGACAAAATATATTATCAAATTTTATCATCACGATTGCAATAAATAATCAGATGCATCGTGGCGTCCAAACTATATCACGCACATGATATACTACTGACGTAATTTACTACTTTCTATTAAGAAACGGAAATTATTTTGAAATATAGGATTTATATAATTTAAAATTTCTCGGCAGCTATTGATCATAGCGAGATAAATTTTATATCAATCGATAGAACATTTTATTTCACTATTTTAGAGCTATTAAATTTAAAATTAGAGCGACAATTACTCTTTTAAATTTAAAATTACTGAAATTGAGGTTCTCTAACAATGAAATAATGCTGTTTGACGTCTCGCAGTGCTATGGCGAGAGTTTTGTTAGTGACGTCAGAACGTTACCAAGAGACAGATCTGGGCTATTATATTAGTAATTACAAACATTTACATTAGGTGCAGTCTGTGCCTCGATAACAAATATATAAAAAAGCACTGGTAAAACCGTCTTAGCTCACAATTTGAATTACAAGACTGAAGCCTGAAAACGATTCGTTACAGTCTTAATACCTCCCTGCTGGGAAAACTTTTCGGAGATTTTAACGACGAAAAGTTCTTAGAGTGCTTTGAATAAGCATGACGCAATCTTACCACCATGGGTTATTGCACTCCCCCCAAAAATATTTAATGTGTATTTAAATAACATTTAAAAAAATAATGTTTCAAGATTTCCTAAATTTAAACATATGATACATTTTGTAAAACAGAGAATAATAAATATTAAACAGATGGAAAGGTGACAATACATTTCCGGATCATAAAGCAGGTGAAACTCATATGATTATTTCCGTATCAACATAAAAGTAATAAAAGTGTATATCACGTTTCTTTCAACTCAAATAAGTGCACGAGAAATGAATAAATTCAAACTATAGCGTAATATGAAATTTGAAAATCTAATTTCTTGTATACATAAACACATTTTTTAAAAGACTCAATAAAACATTTTACATTTCTTTATACACAGAATTAAGGAAGGATCATTAAGCTTGGAAACTTGCTTAATATATTCAAAATTTTATGTTTTGAACCAGGTCTATGATTAGTTTAAAATGACCGCAATTTTTATGACCATATTATTAATATGAGACTTTTACTAGCCATAGAGTTGTGCCAACTATTGGATTGAGATCAGGCAGTAAAATAAAATGTGCTCCAACGAGGTAATAATTTGACTTCTGATTAAATGAAGAATCTTCAAACTTTACTCTTAACTGAGTTTCTTCTTTTTTCCTGTGTTTATGGTTCTTATACTGGCGTTTCAATTTATATTTAGCCTTTCCCTTTGATTCACACTCTGTTGGAGTTGAATGTGATCATTCACCGTAATTTGGGAGTGACTGAAGCCCATGTAATTCATCCGATAACCGCAAATTTATAATTTTCTCTGATTATAAACTAAATATTCAACGTGCGATTTTTTTAAAAAATATTTTTAATTCAATGTGTAAAGAAATGGAAATACAGAAATAATAAAAATTTAAAAGAATTTGTTGTGGTTTCTAAAGTATTTTTATAACAGTCAATGATATATTTTATTACAATTTTAAGCGGATTTAACGACTCATATTTCATTCTATGCCATTGATTTTATTCCATACAGTGCATAGAATGATTGAATGTACTTAGCTGTCCAAATACACGACAATCATGTTTCAAGGATTTTGTTGGATAGATATGGATGAACATCCATTTGTACCACAAATAATTTTCATTTGAACACGATCAGGTGGAAGCATACATAAAAGCCCAATGAAAAATGTCTAAATTTCACTTAATAAGAAATTTTTATTTTAGTTTCCGTTCTAATAAATTTCAATAGGTTTTAAGAATGCAGAGCTTAAATAATTCAAGTAAATGACTTAAATACGCTCAAGAACTAAAAAAATCAAAATATTGAAATACTGAAAATAGTGAAAAAATAATAGAAAAAAAATGAAAAATCATGAAATATTGTTCAGAATGAGCTTAATATAGAAAAAGCTTAAAATTCGGTAAATACTTTTATACTCGTAAATAAATTAAAATTATATATATTTATTATATGAATAAAATAAAATCATATAAAAATATAATCAGCTAAGTAAAGATTTCAGACAATCTTTCAAAGCAAGTATAGTATTATTAAAATAGTTCTCACTAAACACCTGGAAAATGCAATTGAAAAATTCTGATTTAGAACAAATATGCAGTATTAATAGTGGAGAGGATGTTATCGAGAAAAAATAATAAAAATTATTGATAATAGTGATTAAATAAAATAAAAGGAATTTTTTATTGTTGTAAATTGTTTTGCAGTATTTTATACAATATTATAGAATTGATAAATATGTATACGAAAAATGATTCTTATATTCTAAAACTGAAATGCTGTAACATACGGTTTTCCTAAGTTTATTAGTTATCTGTTTTGAAAGTGAAATATACAATCGAGTTCTGCGATTTCAGTTTACACGTCACTTTCGAAGTATTAATGTACAGAGTAAGTCGCAGAGCTTAGTGCATTTAGGTTTGAGTTTTTATCATTTCGAAAGCTTCCTTAAATCAACAATACTTAACGAACAATAATTCAAATCAAAAATTCACTTCAAATAATACCCTTAATTTTTTTTCTACTCCATCGCCATTATCGTTTTTACATTTCACAGAAGGCTACAGGTCCCTTCTTGGAATACTTTCTTCCTTTGCTCGTGAAAGTAGGTTTTTTCCTCTTCTTACGCAAGGGATTTCGCATGTCTTTGTTCGGTCAACAACACACAAGTTGCTTAAAGAGAAACTTTCCTCCATAAAACAATTCTTTTGAAACCTCTTAGAGCTTTCACTATGTCTTCTCGTTCCACACAAAGACTCCTTTGCTTCTTCTGTTCAAAGAATGAAGGGAATCTTCATTTTTTTCTCGAATGTTACATCCACTTTCCTCGAGGCAAAAATCCCGAGACCTTTGTATTTTACTTAAGCATTAATTTTCTTTTTAATCAGAGAAAACATAATATTACCAGCATATAGTTTAGAGAATCAATTTCCCAACCAATAGCCCTTTATAAAGAAGTAACCCTTCAAAAATTTATCTTATTGATATAAATGTGATGATAATAAGTATGCTTGTAAATCAGTAGCTTAGTGATGTAAAGTCTGTATTAGGCACCAGTTTCTTCGAAAGAGGATGTGGATTTGCAACCCACCTTCAGCAACTACCTTCATTTATATATTACATTGTCCACCTGGAATATTTATTTATCTATTTACAACCCGCCCCGGCCCAGCCTACCTAAGAGGGTGTAAGGCCTTCCACAAACCGGAGGGGAAACATAAAACAAAAGAAATAAAGATAATTATAAAAAGAATTTACAAAGAACCCCAAGGGGTGAGCAGAATAATTTAAAAATTACCGTTTACAACAATGAACTAAAAAAAGTATAAAGAGCAAAAACACAAAAAACGAAAAGATTAAGAACAAAAACACAAAACGCAAAAACACTAAGAGCAAAAATACAAAAAAAACTTAACATTGAAAACACAAGTGTTTGTATAGAATTTTAGAGGTTTTCTTCATCTAAAAAACTCATACCATCCGCGGGCCACCTCAAATATGGGGATGAGGAGTCTCCGGAAAGTAAGCGGGGTCTCACTTGCCTGATGATTGCAATAATGGTGGTGTGGCTTTTAGGTCCCATCTCCATGACGGGATGATCCTTGTAATGAGAGGTCGCCACATGGGCTGCTCGTAATGGAGGCTGTAAGGCGTTCGGCCACGTGCCTGTGATAATTGTCGCGACGGCCGGTGAGTCAGCATCTTACACGGATGATAAGGCAGGGAGGTGTTTTCTTTTGCATTTTCTAAGAAACTCTCACGTTATTCCAATGGCAATGTGTACTCATACTCCTCTCAGCCTTCGCTTTCATTTCCTTCACAGTTTCTTCTGATTCATAGCTCTTGTTACAGAAAAATCACAACATTAATCTGAAAATCTCGGCTTAAATAAATCTATAGCTCAAAAGTTTTTCTTAAGCTCTCGCTTCGTCTCTTTTTTAATATTCGGCTTACTTAGTTTAACAGCTATATTCCAAGGCAGCGACTTAACTTTCTATTCTGGTTCGAATCTTTTTTTTTTTTTGACAAACATTTTACAGTGAATTTCGTGTGATTGTTCATCCTTTTCCAGTAGAAATATCAGGTATTGTCCGGATACCGGACGTTGGGTAGCTTTTTTATTTTTCACTTACAAGCTTGAAATTTTATTTATGAGATACCTTTTGTAGTAGTACACAGTATACCAAACGAAAAAAGCCTTACTTCATTATTTCTTAGTTCCGACTGAAGGGGTGAAGAGATATTTTCACAAAATTTTCCAAATCCTAAGTTTCTATCTTATTTTTTTAAAGAATAAATATCAAACAAAACTAAGAGTCTTTTTAAAAAGCAAGCATTAGGCGAATTCTTTCATCGATTTGATGGCTTTTTACTTTCTCGTATACGGAGTATACAAAGAGAAAGTATTGTAATCGTCAAAAAATTCGAACTCGAAATTTTGACGAATCTCCACGTTTTAGACCTCCCCGAGTCCGAAAAACACAGTTTTGGAATTATGTCTGTCTGTATGTCTGTGTGAACACGATAAATCGAAAACTATTAGAGCTACGGGGATGAAATTTGGTATGTGGTCTTTAAGCATAATTTGTAGGTTTCTATCAAATTTTGGACAAAATCCGTCAACGGTAAGTCTGTCTGATTGTATGTCTGCGGTCATGTGAACACTATAACTCAAAAACTTGAATAGATAGATGGATAAAATTTGGTACACGATTTTATCGTCATGAATGTAGATCCGTATAAAATTTCGGGCGAAATCCGTCAAAGGGTTGACTGTCTGTCTGTCTGTATAATTTATTTTTGAAAAGAATCCGTCATCTCCACGCGCATGCGTACTGGAAGCAATCTTCTGTGCACGCGAAGGCTATAGAGTGAATTACGTCAGTTTGTCCTTGAGACGGCAAGAGCGGAAAATCGGCACGCATCTCTTTGAATTTGATTCTTTACCTAGATATTTTTCAATCACTATAATGAAAAACCTTCTGATAGTCATTGGATTCTGGGTAACAGTAAGTTCGAATATTTCATCCACGCAGGGGGACCGAAATTTTCCTGCCTTTTTACTTAGACTCCATTTATTGAATACTCCAAGTTGTTCTTGTGGTCAGGTGAATTATTCTCTCGATGTTTTGTTTAACTTTCACAGTGAGGTATTACAGAATATACCCACTATACCTCGATGCAGATAATTATTTATTTGACTGCACGCTCACCAAAGAATTCCACCTCAAGAAGCCTGCAGAGCAAAATAAAAAGATATGGTTTAAAAATTTAACGCATAATAAAATTGCAATAAATAAATTAATGAAAGCATTTACTATTAGCAACATCATTTGTGATTCATTAAAGACCTTGGAGTGAAATTGCTTTTAAATTGTTTTAAGATATCTTTACTCTTTCACCTCAACACCACTAAATTTAAGTGGGTTGTCCCTGACACCTACCCTAAGTTTTTAATACTTTATTTACGTAGTTAATTTTAACCGATTATATTGTTTTTAGGTTAATCCTGGACTTGTTGGAATGTTTTAGTGTCCTACAATTTGTCGGGCATTCGCCCTTGGGGGGGTCCCTGTTGGTGGCCTTGTTTTTGCTTTTCTTGTTTTTGGGGGTTTGCTGTTTCTGTTCTTGTATTTTTATTGTTTGACTGACGTGTACTTAGATGGATTTTATTGTTTTCTAGACTGGTGAGAGACCACGGGGTCTGTTTTTGATGCTCTTTTGTGGATTTTTTAATGATATTTTTTAAAAAAATTTATTGCCTCCTTCTTTTCACTGGTGTCTTGTACTGAGCTTGTGCTTTTGTTCTGCTCATTTGGATGCATACTGGGGGCTCCTCTTTTTGAGTGTTTTGAATATTTTTAATTTTGGTTCCAGATCTGGTGATATAAATCAAACACAATTCAATTAATTTATGGTTCTCTCCAAGTTTAATATCTATTCAGTGGCGTACTTTTAATTTGTTTTTTTTTTCTCTTGTGAGTATGTTTTAGGTTACTTTATTTATTTTGTTGTTGTCCCTTTTTTGTAATGTTTGTAACGTTCTGTGATGATTTTGTGTGTCATGTCATATTGCTATTCTTGTATTGCTTTTATATTTCCCCACAGGTCTGCTAAAGGCCTTACACCTTTCGGGTAGGCTGGATCGGTGTGGGTTTTAAATTTAAAAAAATGTAGGTTCAAATTTTTTTAGCCACTCGGGGGAAGGGGAAGCAACACCTTTTTGGGGAAGTATACCAGAAAGTTTAGGGGAGAACACTCCCCCTGGTTCCTATCCTCAATCCATTATTTTTAATTAAATCCTCCTCTTCAGCTTATTCATTTATTGCCCATCAAACCCACTTAAAAGTAAACCTCTTAATGAGAGATAGAAATATGTCATCTGTTTCGATTATTGTTATATATTTTAATTTAAAATTATTTGTCAATAATTTTAAGTAATGCTTTCTGTCTGAATTTTTAAAAATACTAAAAAAATCCCACTGAGGTTTGAGTGGAAGATATCGCAGAAAATAATCTGTGCATACAGCATTAATAAATCAAAAACATATCTGTCGTATAATATCTGTCTACCCTAAAGCCCTGGGACGTATTCAGGGTTTTAGTCTACCTTACCCTGGAACTCTCGTTATTGAATTTGAAATGACAAAACGGTCCTTTAATTATTGGGCATGCACCTATCGCACTGTTCTTTTTTAATGGAACGATCTTTCAAATTATGAGTGAGTAAAAATGAAGAATCATCATGCATGGTAGCTATCATTTTTATATTAAAAAAAAACATTACCGTTTGTGGCCAGGCCAGAGGATGGTCTTCAATCTTTAATAATCTTCTTTATCATTGCTGCTTAAATTTTTAAGATAATTTTTGTCATAAAATGAGTTATTTTATGTGCGACATTTCTCTTATCTTAGAAATCATAAACGAAATTAAAGGACACTACAATTCAAATAAAATAACTAAATTTCTGTTTTATACAGTGTGGTTTACGATTCCGTTGCAATACCTTTTCCAAGACATATCTAATAGACATCGGGATATGCTAATTAACTGCATTTGTACATAAACATATTAACATCATCTCACATAAACTGGAAATTCATTTAATGACTGCTATGATCCGATTACAGAATTTCTTGAAAACACATCGCATATAGGGGAGACTAGGGCAAGTTGACGAGCCGGGCAAGATGAAGAATGACTTATTTTAATTTCATACTTTTACTTCATCACCGTACGGATACTACTAGCGCTACACACTGCTAGAAAGTAAAATATCGCACAGTTAATTCACTGCCGCCATTTCGTTGTTTGTTATATGGGGCCCTAGTACCGTGGCAAGCTGACACTTTTGCTTTGTTTCTTTTATTTACATGGCAAAATAACTTTAATTATATTAAAATAAAAAAAAAATTCTGTTTAGGTACAACACAATAAAAGGTCAATCTAATAATATATTCAATTAGCATCGTCAACTTTACCTAGTCTTCCGCATCTGGAACAAAGATTGTTGTAAATCCAAAGCAATAGAATAGTCTTATAAACCGTCAAGAACTGAAAACGCAGAGGCATATAAATTACAAAAGGATTGTTCGAAGCTTCATCGTTTCCTCTACTAACTTATTAACACCTTTTATTGTATATAGGCTTTTTCAAGTTGTGGGAACAAGAACAAAAGACTACTATAATCACACTAACATAATTGGACTATTTTAATTTTAATATGGCGTGAATTTTTTTCGGATAATAGTTTCCGAACCTATGGCTGAAAAGCGTGATAATCACGAAATCAAAAAGCATCAATGTCAAACCATCGATAGAAAAGAATTTCATAGATTCTTTTAATGGAATTTTATTGATCCCAGCGGGAGAACGTTTGGCTGCAAAACGCTAAGGCTAATCTCTTCGTATATTATCTCATAAGCAACATCCTTATGCGGAAATGCACGAAACTACCAATTGTAAAATACTCTTAAATTTTTTAAAGGCAGACAATACAGTTTTTTATACTTTTTTTAAATTTTTAATATATCTATCTTCAAACTGAAAAATAATCAGAATTGGACTATTTTTATCTGCAAGTCATTTTAGGAGAATCAATCGACTATCTAAATCGAATACTGAGTACATTTGACACTGATATTTATCTCTTTCAGAAATTCTTCTTGATATTCTAAATTAATTTAGAAAAAAACGTGTAGGCAATTGCAATTGCCTGACAAAATTGTTGAAATAAAACAATTCCACATTTCACCACAAGAAATGTTTCTCATTTTCGCCTCGCCCTGATTTTTTTTCACTAAAATTAGTCCAATATATCCTCACAGGTTACATGCCCTTTCTTCGAATGTTTCCTTCCTTGACACACGTGAAAGTGACTTCTTTGTTTTCTTACACGATTTAGCATTTTTTTCACGATCAACAACACATCTGATGCTTTAAGAGAGACCTTCCTGCACAAAGCAGTTCTTTTGAAATCTTGCGAATCTCCAACTATATTTTCTCTTTCCACACAAAGAATCCATTGTTTCTTCTGTTCAAAGGATAAAGGGAATTTCTTTTTTGAATGTAGCGTCTACTTTCCTCAAGGCACTAATCCAATTTGCTTTGTATTTTTCTTAAGCCTGAATTTTCTTTAATCTGCTAAAACAAACGTTACGAGCGGAAACTGCACTCAATAAAATAAGGCAAAGAACGAAATATTGTCTAAGTTAAAAGCTAGACGGAAGAAAAATGTAAAATATAAAAAAAAATGTTTTCTGATAATTGAATACATTGCCTTTGTTTATATTTTCAATTTCGATTCGTGAATCTATATTGAATTTCTAACGAAATCCGTGGAAGGGAAGAGCGACTTTTTCTTCACTGGGGTAATATTGCTTAAGTACTTAATCCGTTCTGAAGTTGTTTTCGTTGAATCAGCGCCCCTGACGGTGTAGATTCCTGCATTCAATGCGGTGCTTCGGTGTGTTACAAACTAAACTGAAAAAAAAAGTAAGTTTGCGGTTGTTATTATTACCAAACATACAGCATGTTCTAAAAACATATGGCTGTATATTTAAAGACCGATAATATTATACATAGCGAGCTAATTTATTACGAGATAATACATAAAGGCAAATAATAATATATATAAAGAGCTTATAGTATATACAGATCAACCAAAGAGCTTATAAGCAAATATTTATCGAGCTCGCAAGTAAGACTTTAAGCAACCCAACTTTGAACTTGTCCAGGAATTGGCAGTGTGTCATAAATGCAAACGCTATTACCGTCTTGAGTATAGGAGAACAAAGGATGAAAGAAATTATTATAAAAAATCTCAAGCTTAAAATTGTTTTCAAATTTTCAAATATTGGATAAAATCTTACTCTTTGAAGCTTTTAAACAATTAGGAGCAAAAATAGGTTTGTCGGTTAAAGAGCTTTCAGATTGTTAGAATTAAGAATTGATGATTCACCCTAACTCTATACGTGGAAAAATCTGCTCTTCTTTTCAATTGACAACAAAAGCTTGAGGGCTAGGTTTTCAGTTCTCAAAAAGTTCTCCAATTAAAATCGACTGCATTTTCGCCATTTCGAAATGTTATGAAATTATTTAAAATTCTCTTCAGTAATTGTTCCGAAACAACTGAATATTTGATCCATGTCCTAAGGACACAACCTGATTCAGCCCTAAATACGCAGAGAGATTGAGTTTCAATTATCTCTAGCAGTTCATATCCCAGAAAGTTCTCGCCAAAAATGGCTCTTGCGTCATTAAACCTCATACAACCAACCAACCCAGAAAGTTCTCAGTACAATATTTAATCTCTAAACACGCACTTCCTTTTAGTTTCCACTCCACCAATGACATTGATTATTTATTTCACATCAAGATAAAGGGGGTGTATAACCGATTAATACTGATAGTTGGGTGTTTGGTATTTTAATCATTTATTTGAGTACCATAGATGCATACGAACCGCGACAGTCAAGAGTGATGTAAACGATTTTAATATATACGCTAACGAGCGGAAATTCCAGGGAAAAACATTTCAATCGCCACCCGTAATCTACGGCGACGAGGTTGCAACTGTGAGTTGCAACTTCATCGCACATTCTCTACAAGCTAAATATGAAAATTACCTGGTTCATGACGTCGAGCCTATATTATGAAGGAGCCGTGTGAGTGTTGTAAGACGTATTTGATAATGATAATGCAGGCGATTATGGAAAACTGGATTCCTGTGAAGCCAGCACAGGTAGAAAGTATCATGTTCGTGGAGTGACAGTTAATAGTTGCCTAGCGTGAAAATGAGTTTTCGAATTCAGTTTTAATACTTTCGAAATAATCATAATTTTTAAGATACGCTTATCCCTATAATGAACGCAAATATTTAACTATTTGATACAGAATGAATTATTTGGATGAATTTAGAATATTCTTTTATACAACTGAATCGTTGGTACCAGAAATATCGAGTCAATGTTTGCAACGAGCAAGATTGTATTCGTGCTGCTCTGCATATTTCTAGAGGGTGTTTACACAATTAGTGAAGAAATGACAAGGGTCATGTAAATTCACATTATTGGTATAAAAAATAATCCTTGATTAAAAAACATAATCATTTTTTAAAGCTCCCAGCATTTTGATATTATTGATTTGTGTGGTTTCTGCAATTAATGATTCAATTTATGTTTTGATAAAACATTTAGTTTAATAGAGTGTTTTCAATTTATAAAATAAACGTTTTTATAAAGCCAATATAAATGTTTTATAATTTCATGCAACTGATATATTCTGATCAAACTTTCCTTACGACGAATTATCCCTCAAAGCAAAAATTAACTTTACTCTCTCTTTTTTATATAAACATAAAAGCTATATTTAAATTCAATCACTCTGATGTGATAGGGAAAACTTTTCATTGAATCAGTGGAACACCGTAAAACTGCCTGCTGCCCATTCTGACCTAAAAGCATACAAAATTTTTTTTAAATTTTGTGTTAGAGAAAGCTAAATTTTCAGATATGTAAAGAGTCCCCTTTTAAAAACAATTGTTGAACGCAATCTTATATACAATTTTGAAGACATTACGTTGGACAGAGAATACTCATTAGTTGAAAATGTTATTATCATTTGTATGCAACAAAATAATCCTTAATGTATAACGATTAATTCGGCAATTTCATTACTTGCATATTAAATATAAAAATTTAAATATCAATGCAAGAACAATGATTATAAATCAAATTGAAAATGCATTCAAATAATACTCAGTATTCACGAATATGAAAATATTCCAAGTCAAATGGTGAACAATTCAGATTGTTTTTTAGTGTTTTTAAATATGTTCTCACCTTAGAAAAAAAATCTGGTTCTCTCTAAATCATAATGATAATTCATAATTATAATTAATTTATCACCGCTATAATACTATATAATATATATGACTAGCTACTTAATTAGATTTATGCTAACAGAATGCTAAAGCCCTATATAATAGAAATTATGCTCACACAAAGAGGGGCTTAAGAAAGCGGGGCATAAATTTATACATTGGTAAATTTATAAAATATCAGACACTAAAATCGTAATAAGCTAATATTGCAAATGATTACTTCATTTCTAAATGCAACATTAATCTCTAGTGAGGGAAAGTACGAAAAGTTGAATTTTTGAGACATAAAATATACATGATCAAAATTATTTTATTTCATTCGAGAATTTTACAATGAATTCCATAAATGAAAACAACTGCATGGCATTCGAGAAACGTTTACATAAATATTATTATTGCGAAGCATGTTTAAATGTGAAAAAAAACTTAAAATAATGGTGGAGAAACACAATCTAGATTCAGTTTGCTAATATTGTTAAAATATTTTCCACTTCTACAGCGGATTAGTAATATCTTTTAAAACAACGATCCTTATTAATATCTGTTCTCCTCTATTCAGAGCTATTTTGGGTGGTTTCAGTAAAACGTAGGTAAGGTGTAATGCGCCTTTAACTTTTTTTGATTTCACTTTTAAATTAAAGGTTTACTGTTCAAAACCGTCCATCCAAAAATTCTCACTTCAAAAAAGTAATTTGTACTCTGAAATGAAATTAAATATATCTGAAATTCTTTAATAAAATATGAATGAAAAGCAACATTAATTTATTAGGTAGCAAGTATTACGTAATTTGGATAAAATTAGGGTAATTTACAAAAACATCAATTACCGTTATGATCGAAATTGAGCAATATTTTTGATGCTTTGCCAGAATTCAGAGGAAAATTAGTTTTATTATTCAGCATTAAACAAATTTGGTTGAAAGGAATTATCAGTGTTTGTTACAGTAAATTATGTTCGGAACTGAAACAGGCCCAAAAACATTGTTTGAATAATAATTATGCAGAAGTAAAGGAAAAATAAATTTCCCTGAAATAATAGTCTTTAATTTAAGTAATTTATGGAAGAGAAAGCTAAAACTCTCAATCTAATTAATATAATACTGCTATCTTAGAATATTTAGGTTTCATTTTTATTCTTTATTTCGAATACAAACCCACTTACCTTTTATTCGTAGAAACATTACAAACATTGTTTATTTCAAATTACGATGAATTTAGTTTCCTAATGTTTGTGTTTCGGAGGTAGTTTTGGTCTTAAGAAAATTTTCTAAAAGTACATTTGTCTTAAAACGCATGTTTGAGAACTATGGAATAAGAATTCTTTGCAGTCATTGAAAGTTAAATATATTCCTTATTTAATGAAGCTCATATTCCTTTTAAACGTGATGATCTACTTAAACTCGTAAAAGCTGATTTCGAAATAAAGTTTACAGCTTCTTTTAATTTTGAGACTACGCCTTTAATTTAATTATTCGAAATAATTTATTTCAATATTGCTCCGCCTCAATGAAGAATTATTAAAATGTAGCATCTCGTCTTCATTGAGTCCATAAACTGAGAACGAGGCAAAGTTAAAATGCTGTATGGGAATATTTTCATTGCTATAAAATGACAAAAGAAACTTATTCTGGTATAACTATATTGTTGTAAAGCCTGGTAGAAAGTGGGAAATTTTTTACAGCCAGTTTAATAAATATAGATATGTTTAGATTAATTTTATAATAAAAACCAGTTCTTTTATATTTGTACGTAACACTAAGTAGAATTCTCTCTGTTACGATGGACGTTCCGAAAGTAAGTTTCGTCATGTTTTTCATAAGGAAGCATTATACAAAGAGAAACATTCAATGGCATAACAAAATACAAACTCCTGTCAATTTTTTCACATATTTGCCACCGGTATTGATACAGTTGCAGTACTGTGAAATCAATTTCAAAAAAAAATCCTGGTAAAGTGCTGATTTCAATGCAAGAAAAAGGTGAAAATCTGATGGTCCAAGATCTGGTCTGTAGTTCGGGTGATCCAATCTCTCCCATCCCAGGCGACGAATGCGTTCTTTTGTGTCCCTTGCTGTGTGGGGTCTTGCATTATCGTCCAAAAACAAAACCCATCAACTCAAGAGCCCTGGTCGGGACCAACGACCCATCAGACTTTCACCTTTTTCCTGCAATGAAGTCAGCAATATCGGGACGTCACTTCCGAACATGCTCATCAAACTAGCTTTAAGGCTGTGAAGAACTCCCTTCAATCGCTGGGCACTGATTTTACCAGGCTGGTTTCGTGAAATTGATTTAAAAGCACGACAAATGCATCAATGTCGGTGGCGAATATGTGGAAAAATAGCCAAAAGTTTGTATTTTGTTATGCCATTGTAAGTTTCTGTTTGTAATAAAGCTTCCTTGTGAAAAAGAATGAGGAAACTTACTTTCGGAACGTCCCTCGCATTATTACTTCTTTTTAATGCATCTATGGGCTTCACCCCCCTGCTATCTGACGCTCGTCAACCCTCAGGAAAATTGCATAACATTGCTCCCAGGTTTACTACTCAAACCATGCTCGCTGCTATCGCTATAATAAGGACACTGTACATTCTAGCAAAAACACATTTATGGTTGAGCTTATTATATATTCTGGTTATTTGACTTATATCGCACATAATAAATTTGTTTGATCTGAAAATGGTCTTTTCCTTGATTTTGTAAGCATTTAGAAGACCAACAGCTAGGAAGCTAGCCAAACATAATGGAAAAATGATTTCAGGATTACAACATTCGGTGCGTAATCGCCCAAAAGATATACCATTTTGGCTAAAGCATCGTATTTTTAAGCCGCTCGGCATTTTTGAAACAAATTAATTTCCGTCGACCTGAATGCTTTTAAAGACATTCTATAATTGTTTCATCTGACGTTGAATTCTTCATCTTTCATTGATTCGATAATATTTAACAGCACTCTTGAGATTCATGTTTAACTGATTCGAAAGAAGCCTCAAACCAAATCGCAGTCGTTTGTTTGCGTTTGGAAAGTGAAATCCCTTGATATATCAATTGCTATAGATGTTGCCAAATCTTATAGCTAAATAACGCGTTTTCTGGGAACCGGAAAAGAGAAATATATGTATAGACCATTCAATGTACTTTGAAAGTTCATCAAGATATATGCTAATGCATATGCAATGTGGGACAAAAAGTATCAAGTTTCTGTTTTCGGCAAAATATTGCTTGCTTTAAATCTAAATTGCTAAGGCAGACTTGTTAAAAACATATATAAATTTTAAGAATGTTTATATATTCAAATATATTGTATCTTTGGCCACATTTTGACTATATTTTGCATGGAATTTTGCTACCTTGAGTATCTTCTTATATTTGGCATATTTTATAAATTCATTGCACGAAATTATTCTGGATATAGGCTTCTATTTACACATAATCTTAATCCTACTTTTTTTTCTTATCACCAATTTGCAACTTTTCCGCGGTATAACGACATGAAAAAAATCTTTCACCATCCTACTGGACATGGAAATAAGACATTAAAAATCACAAGTATTTTAGTGGTCTTAGTTTAAAAGAATTCACGAATAACCAATAACTTTTAAACTATTATTTTATTACTCTCCTGAAAAGGTTTTTGATAAGTAGAAAGCCATAAAATGTTCCACTGCAATAAATATCTTTCCTAATGTTCTTATTCATTACTTCTCGTTATTCACTGAAATTGCAATTTCCAATCGCTTTTTCAAGACAATAAACCGGTTTTAGAATCCAGATATATTATTTCCCATTACAATCTTCAGCTTCCAATCGAATTTCGATGTTTAAGTTGAATCACAATGGCCGTAGGTCATTCTCCAAAAAAGGAAAATTAAAAAAAATATAACGAACTTGAATTGGAAATAAAGAAGAATTTTTCTGTTGCTCTCGTTTGAGAGGTTTAAGGAAAGCCTTCATTGATCGGAAGTGAAAATATTCAGCTTTTCCTTAAAGCATCTTTTCTTCCCGTAGTGCGTCCGAGAAAAAAGAAGAAAAATGTGTTTTCGCAGCACCGTAATACTATAAGCCTTCCTTATATCATTTCTCATGTAATAAATAGAAGAAAAAGATCCACAGAAATTTATTTTTTAACACTACGGGCTATCTTCCTTTCTAAAACAACAAAAATTTATCGACTTTCGCGCGATGACTGTTAGCGAATTTACCTTTCACAGAATGGAAACTGGTTTTATTTTTGAGTAGGTGTAAATGAATAAAGTTCTAGTTTGTTAATTTGAATCCTGGAGTGATTCTTCTTCTATCAAATTATCGTATACTTAGTAATATACAGGGTTTCCACTTATATCCGTTACACCCACCTTAACTTCTAAACGGTGACAGCTTAGATCATAAAGTTGGTGTCTAGGTTTAGTAAAAATGCTATGCGCTACACGATGAGACAACTTACAACGCCATCTATTGTCAAATTTTGAAAATAGCTGTCCTATCTCGTAAATGGTGAAAGATACGAGAAAAAGGTAAATTAGAAAGTTGTAGAACAATCTCGATATAGTACGGAAAGATACCTTGCGCACATTAATACTCAAAACACAATGCAAAAAATGAACATTTTTTTGGTCACAATTTCGAAAATTGTCATGCCATAAAAAGTGGAAGAAAGAAACTGAGACACATCCCTGTCTTCTGGATCATTTATTTAGATTGCTCAAAATTCTCTCCGTTAGCCACTATACACATTTGTACTCTGGACTGGATTTCTCGCTTTGCTCGCGTTTCACGACGCCATAGTGTTCAAAATCACAACCAAACAAATGTTCATTTTTCACATTCTTTTTTGAGTATTAATGTGAGGAAGGTATCTTTTCGTACTAAATCGAGAGTGCTCTACAACTTTCTAATTGACTTTTTTCTCGTATGTTTCACCGTTTACGAGATAGGACCGCTAATTCCAAACATTGTCGATAGATGGCATTGTAAGTTGTCTCATTGCGTAGCGCATAGCCTGTTTACTATATCTAGATACCAACGCTATGGACGAAGCTGTCACCGTTTAGAAGTTAAGGGGGTGTAACGGATATAAGTGGGAACCCTGTATAATATGAAGCTTAAGGAACTCGGGTAGATTCCTAGGAAGCAAGTCACAACTTTCCTGGGTGATTTGAAATAATAATTTCATATTATATTAAACATAATAAATTATTTCAAGAAATGTTTCATTGTAAATTAAAATCATGAATCCTTAGAACAACGATAATGAGAATAATGATATATGCGAATTAATCTAGTCTTTCTAGAGACTAACATTCTACTAAAAGTGACCTTAGTAAAAATGATGCATTTCTAAGATGTAGCAAATATCCATATCATATCCAATTTGAAAATCAATAATTCTTTATGCACTATGTTTTTATAATTGAAGAACTGTAAATATAATGAAGATGTAAAGAAAGGGACAGTCAGGCCTATAATAAATATTTGTCTCTTTCGAAGGCCCCGACACAACCCTCTAAACTTCTATGAAACATCAATGTGTTTAATACCATAATGGCATATATTCCTTTCACCAAGTCCACATGAACTGGCTTATCTTTGGTGGTTTCGAATTTCAAACCCACGATTATCCAATCCCGAAACAAAGAGTCTACCATCTAACCTCGGGCCAATCAAATCTTGAATACGATGAAATGGCGTATTTTAATTTTTCTACATTTAAAACGATATGTATATTGATATATGCAAATGTATACTAGCATTTTACACTTTTAATTTCTGTCATGAAATCATTCATTCACAGTGCTGATACAAACATGTTCCTATACTTTAAGCTAAAAATGATGCGTTTATTTTACTTTCCTGTGTTATCTTTCAATTCAGCGATTCTCAACCTGTGGGGCGTGCCCCCTAGGGGGACGTGATAACACTGAAGGGGGGGGGGGGGGCGAGAATATCGAAAAGATAATATTATTTAAAAAATTGTTTATTTTACTGAAAGGAAAGTAAAAAAATACATTCTGACATAATTTAAACACATTTACACTGATATAATACACTTATAAATAGGATTGTATCAGTGCTGCACAATGTATTTAGTAATTAACTTAACAATACTAAAACAAAAACAAGTTTAATAATTATTGGAGATTCCTCTCGGTAAGGCAGAGCAATAGACTAAGAGATAACAGGAGCAATTCTGGTTTAGTCAATGCAGTGGATCGGTATTGCAAAATATCAATAAATTTACTTATTCTTGGTAATTTGTAAGGTTTCTAATTAAGGTCGTAGTGTAGATTTGGCGTCAAAATAACAAAAATACATTATTTTTGCATACATTGTTGTTGTATGAGAGGGGGGCGATGAAAATTATGATTGAAAATTGGGTTGCAAATACTGAAAGGTTGAGAAACACTGTCTTAATTTATCAAAATACTCCTGCTTGAAGAAATCTTTAAGTATAAAAATATAGTTTATTTTTTAATTTCTTTAAAACGAAGAATAATTTCACTATTAATAATGAAATTATTACACTTCTGAATTAATTACTCAAATCTTTACAATATGTTTAAAGAGATAAAAAATTAAATCTATGTTAAAATTTTTCAGAGAACATAATTTATATCTTTTAAACATCTAACATTGCACACTTGCCTCACTGTGTGGTCCTTTTAAAATCTTCCAAAATCGTATTGAATCGCTGTTTGATTAATTAGCTATTGGTATTTTTTACCTGACACGAGTTTTCTGTTTTTAACTATGAGAACCAAAAAGTAATTTATCATTTTTGGGAACAAAATTATTGACAAGTAAAACGGAAAATGTTTTTTTTCTTCCGATGAACGATTTTATGAAGCACTTCATTAAGTGGGAAAAACGGATTTTGATCATTTTAAAGGCTACGCAAATTTATTGATGATACATATATAAGAGTCTCAATAATTCGAAGTACAGCATTTCCATATATTATTGTCGGGGTTTACTTAATCTTTGATTAAGCAACATGACGTTAATTATTTTTACATATCCATAAAATACAAATGAAAAAGTGTTTTTTAATGACACAAAGTTGAGTAATTTTCACACTTTATCATTTCGTGGCATGTAACCCATCGACATTTGGCTGGGAATTGAGTTCAATCGAGATGTTACCTGCCACGGAAAGTTGCCACAACTGTTGAACTACAAGTTTTTGATAGTTGCCACCTCTTACAAATTTTGTTGTTCTTGATTAGCTCAAGATACTTAACACATTGAGTTTAGTCAGGCCATGTATTAGTTAAGGTTAGTAAAATATTTGCAATCGGTATACAAGAGCAGGTAAGACTTTAACACATTGACTGCCGTCATGTGAAGCCGTGTTGATAGTTAATGCCGTGACATAGGAGTAGGTTGTACCCATATGCCGACTAACTTACTATAAGAAATAAACAACTCATATTATATTTAAAATAAGTAAAAAAAATTCGAAACCACTTTCATTTACAACAGTTTCTAGCCTTCATTTGATGCCATACCAGCATATATATTCAAAACGTAACCGGAGAATACATATTGAAATGTAGCTTTTCTCGCGACAGCGCGTTTGGCTCCTGGCGATGACGCCACATCACGCACTGGCGCGGGATCGGCAGTCAATGTGTCAAGTATCTTGAGCGAATCAAGAACAACAAAACTTCTAAGAGGTGGCAACTATCAAAAACTTGTAGTTCAACAGTTGTGGCAGCTTTTCGTGGCACGTGACACATGGAGATTGAACTCAGTTCCCAGCTAAGTGTCGATGGGTTACATGTGTAACTTCGGGGCCTACGTCTAGGTCAAGTTAACTTCACAGGATTGAAAGAGGCGAGATAGTTGCTGAGGTAGTCGGTACATAAAACTATTGACACTGAAGTGCTACATGTTATCTAGTACGATATTACCCTACTCGGCTTCTCAATCTATCATACCTGTATTCCACATAAATCAGAAGTACTACATGATGCGTAACTGGTGACGAAATCAAAGCAAGACTACTCGATAACGAAATAACAAATTTAATGAAACAACAATTAAATTAAAATACTAAATCATAAAACCATTATACAGCTAGCTATCAAAATGATACAAAAGAGGAAGAGCAGAGCATGAACAGTAGCAATCAGTCCTTAAATACTGCAACAGGCTCGACTCTATTGGTCGATGGGTGACATCACAAAGAGGGCGGATCCGATCTGCATGTAATTACAATTCAGGATATTGCCAGATGCCGCGATGATGCCACACATGCCTCGAAAGGTTGCCATGTTGTAATTACTTGGCTTTGTTTCTGTCATTAAAAAAATTTGAGTTTTACTTCATGAATTTGTAATATCAGTTATCGTCATGTTCTTTCATCAAAAGTTATGAGGTAAGGAAACCCCGACAATAATATATGGACATCTTGTATTACCATTTGACATCAAGGTACATTTGTTATTTTGTTAAATTATTAAGCGGTGATTCCTTTTTATCTAGGAAAAATAGTAGCAAAATGATTTTGGAAATATTAGAAGATATTTCTTTTCGCGGCGTTTTCATTTTTATTTATCGTTGTTCTCTTTTTAAGGCAATTTTCATAATCTAACTGTTTGTATATCCCTTTTCTTCACATGGTTATAGTTACTACATTGCTATAAACCTTTTTGACACCGAATAAAACTCTATAGTAAAGGAAAATTAGGAATTTACGGTCCTCATATTCAAACCTTTAGGGCACAGCCGTTATGGAGACGACACGAAGACAATTCACACTCACGTAACACGCGTTAAGAATTCAGGTCTAATTTAATTTTTAACCCATTTAGTATCTTCTCAGGGCGGTAAAAAAGTAGGGGATTTCACAGTTATCGGTAACACAGGCAGAATAAGATGTAAAAAAGATGGAAGGTTTTTAAAATAAATTTTTATATTATACGAGGATGGATCAAATAGTTATTAGCCCTTTCTGAAACGTTACTTTCCAAAATGACACCAAAGTTATTTTTCTATGTATCCTCTTTTCACATCTATACACTTTTTCCAACGTATTAGGAGTTTTTTTCCTGCATGACAAAAGAAGTCGGACGTATACGAAGTCAATTGCGCAAAAATTCTTCTACTTCTTAATCCGATGAAAGTCGTTCTCCTCCTAATGCTGTTTTGAGGGGTCAAAACAAATGCTAGTTCGAAGGTACTAAATCTTGAAAATCGGGAGAAGTGGTCAAGCGTTGTCCAGTGAGGTTTGTTTAATTTTTCATGTGTTGCCCCAGCTGTGCAATAGGGTGAAGTGAAAAAAATCAAATTTATATTTTCAAGTCGCTATAGCGCGGGAAAGTTGCGATTGTCAACAATTATTCAAATCTGAATCTTTGATCTAAATAAAAAAAAAAAGAATTATTCAACTCTGAATCTTTGATCTTAATAACGAAAAAAAGAATTATTCAAATCTGATAATATCTTCAGATCGCGCAAAGCGTCTAAATATTCGAAAAAATGGAGAATTTCACTGTTTCTTAGTAATTTTTTAAAAAGTTTTGCCTTCGTGTTTTTTAATGATATAGTGCAAAAAAGTTGCAATGGGTACTTCTACATAAGAAACAAAATATATTTCTCAATTTAGAGAATATCTTCCGATCGCGCAAATCCCTTAAAATTTACGAAATATGCAATTTTTGTAAATTTTAAAATATAGCAACTACGATTTATTTTAATGCTGTATAGTTGGACAAATGCAATTTTTAATTGTTTGACATATGTCTAAAAGGTATCTCTTGTCTTTGCTCAAATATTTTCTGTTGACCTCTGGAGGTGCACAGTTTATTGGTTGAAAATCTATAGCTGACAGTTTTTTACACACCCTGAGAATCTCTCAAATAGGTTCTTAAAAGATCTTGGACCAGTTGTTTCCACATCCAAGTGCTGAAGACGGTGACTGAAAGATAACTCAATAAAATGAAGTAAACAGACAGGCCATCACAGTGATCGTCCAATACAGGTTTTGAGTTGACGAATAGCACCACTTTTCAAACCAGCATTAACATTAGTAATATTACAACCAACGACATCCAAGTCTTCTAGTGATATTCCCTATTCATTTAAGTTAGATACAATACTGCATGAAATGTCTTTGGCAGATCCGGAGTTCGGAGAAACATAGCCAATATAAACCGAACCAGGTTTTTTGATGATAGAATAATGATACTCCTTCATAGTTCGATGAAATTGTTTAGATTCACTCCTTTCTATCACTAAGATGTGATCTTTTAATCCGTCAAAATAAATACCACGAGGTTGTTCGGAATCCTTTTGACTTCTGTCTTGTAAATCAACTCTTTTGTATCTTCTTTTCCCATCTAATTTTATATTCATCATCAACTTTGGTTTAGTAATTAAAACAGTTACTTTTAAAGTCTTGAAAAACACTCGATGCTATAGCAACAGCTGCACAGTCACATACTCCACAGCAATTGCTATTTAATGCTGTAGCTTTTAGCTTAATCTTCATATGCCACGGAGATTTCTTCTCAGAGTGAGTTGGCTTGCATTAATCATCAATACCCACATCGGCTGAACAAATTGGTTGAATTTCATCTAAAGGATCAAGCTAGACCCTATTGGCTGAAAGGGGTTTAGAAATTCCCTCTAAAAAGTGTAGCTTTTTCTCTTAAGTTTCCAAATTTGTTTCCTCCTTTGTATCTAAAGTACCAATTTTTCCTAATCCGTGCTTCCCCTGAAGGTGGATAAATCTTTGCTCAATGATGGGAATCTTGTTAGGCTTCTTCTTCAAACAAACAATAAGAAGTAAAGAGAGGAAGAAAAAAAGGTTTTTAATTTTGACTTTTGGATTGGCAACTAATGTTTTGGAGAAATTTTATCTAAGGGAAGCGTTGGCGTGTGAGAAGGCGGCCATTGACGGTTTTGTTCAAAAAGCCAGAGAAGGATGACACCCTAAGGAAGAGATGGTGAATTAATGGCAAAAAGGATTTGAGTGACGAAGGTACCTGCAGCTGTACGCTGTTAATGGACAGGACTTGGAAGTCGCCAATGCACTGATTGAAATTTCAGAAGCGGCCACGACTGGGCCTCTTTCCTTGGTTTAGCCGGCGTGGATGACTAAAGTAGCAGCGAAAGTTGAGATTGCGGCGCCCAACAAGGCCCAAAGAGTTCCGACGTGCCTGATGTCCCGACGTGGCCTAGGAGTGGTGACACCGAATAGATTTCCAGGAGCCAAGCAGTGATGATTAAAGTTGTAGCGCCTTGAAAGACCCAGTGAATACCCCAACAGAAAGGAGCTAAATGCGACAAATCTCCGACCAAAAGACGTGCCCAACACATATGATATCCCTGACTGATGCACACTGGACTGTAAATCACCACGAGCCACGACTTCCCCCGGCAGCCTCTTCTTGTTCGTGACTCTGATCTAGGCCCCAGCCCAGATGTCCTTCATTTAATACACAGCTGAGTGATTTTTTTTAAAATTGGAAATTTATTTTTTTCATTTAAGGTAAATGTAAGTTGATCTTCAACACTGATGTTAAATTAAAGTAAGATGTGCAGATAGCTGTCTTTTGAAAGTAATAGAAAATGGGATGTAGATTAAATTTTGGTTTTGTAAATTCCATGTTAAATGTTAGAGGTTTCAAAGTTTAGAAGGGGTTTAATTTGAGTAAAAGTAATTTGTATAACGCTGCTGAAAATAATAATTAGGAGAAATTTACACACTTGTGTGTTTGTAATAGATGACAAATTTAAAACAACCACTTTTAGGTTTTATTTTTGCAGTTATTAAGTAATTAAGTATAAGATAAATATTGAGTAAGTTTCCTGTTCTTACTTAACAAAGGATCTTTTAGTAAATAATTGTTTAATTGAAGACATTGATGTAGAAGCAATGCATTGAAAAATGGGTTTTGACAAATTAACTAAAATCTAAAATTTTTATGGTAAATAACATATGTTACTTCTGGTTTTGAACTTCATAACTGAAAATATGTTCTTATATTTTCAAATGTGTTTAATATATTGGATGGTGTGAATTGATTCTATTTATGTTATACATGTATCAAAATTTCATTAGCTAGGGGGCCCTAACTTTAAGTAACCTATATTTGTGTATTAAGAGTTTGTTGTTACGATTACTGTATGTATTCGAGTGTAATTATTCAAGAACTTCGTGCAATGTGCACTCCAGGACATTATGTCTGCAACACTTACATTTATTTCAATCAAACTTAAATAAACTACATTTAATTTAGAATACAGTTTCTGTCATTCATTCATGTTTGATGTGTTTTCTCTCGCATTTTGTGCTTTTAGAGGTTTTCCAGGTCTGGTGCTAAATCTAAATTGTTAGCGTAATGTTTACCTTGGGTTATTATATGTTAACTTTTCTGAATACAACGCGGTTACATAATATTTTGTAGTTGATCTCTATTTACGATCATTGATTAAAAATCAGTTGCAAGATTTCTTGTCAGGTGTCTGAATTTAAATGTATTAATGTTTTATGCATATCCTATGTGTCCTAATCTAAACTGTTGCAAATTGAGTTTTGAGTACTTACACTTAGGCAAAGTAAATTAATTTTTTAATATTGACTTAGACAATTTGCTGTTAGGCCATTAAGACTTGTGTTAATTGTTACTGACTCTTGACAGATTTGCTATATAATATACATATAACACTGATTGGACTTGCAACTATTCATGCTAAAAATTAGATTCATTCGGCAATTCTTATGAGATCAATTATACTTAAGATAAATTAAATTAATTAAAGATATTTACACAACAATTTTTCGAAATTGCAACTTATTCCGACTGTTCCGTTGAACACTTCCATAGCGTATGCCCATTTTGTCACTAATCTCCTGAATTTTTAATCTTCGGTCATCACGAATAAGTTCACCATTTTGGTCGATTTATCACTCTAGTTACATTCGTTCTCGTGTGTCAATTATGAGTCAAATTTCCTACTTCTTGATGGGTATTTTTAACACTTTAAATCCGAGGCGGCTTTACTCTTCTAGCTCCTTTAAAACCAGGACCTTTTGGGAGGAAGCGACATGAATTGAACTCTCGAGAGTCCAATTCACCCAACTGGGTGGTCATTTACCACCCCCTAATATAACTTTCCCTTAAGGCGCACTGAAATGGGCTGGGGTTTGCAAGGATAATTGGACCCCTCTTTCCGCGCTTATCTCCTAAGCGATCTCAGAACCTCACCTCCCCTCAGAAGAAGCCAACCGCCTCAGACCGGCCTTCTTCGCTACTAAAGGGAAATTTTTAGACCGCCCGGGACCGCCCGGGACCGCCTCACTCGGTGTCAGAGGGTTAAACAGCATGTGCCATTTCCATACTTGAGACCTCGATAGGGTGTCATTACCGAACTGGACATTCAATCTCTACGAAATTTTGATAGGTTTTACATATTCATTCGTTAAAAATTTAATGATTATTCCCTATGCAACTGCATTAGATACTTCGTGTTTACTCATCGTGATAGCAAATAAATAAGTGAACATATGAAGAATAAAATTATGCCAAATGATTATTTAAACTTAAAATAACTTTTTATGGTTTTATTTATTTATGTATTTGCCCACGCCTGCACAGCCTACCCAGAGGGTGTAAGGCATTGAGGCGGGGAGTACAAAATACATCAAAGCAGGAAGAAAAAACTACCTGTTCATGGTTGCTGTGGTAACCTATATTAAAATCATTCGCCACAATTCAAAAAGTCTCGTTTATAACTGATTTTCCCTTGTAGATACTCATATCAGCTGTTATGTTAAAGGTGGCGAAAGGAGGATTTTAAATTATTATTAATAAACAAAACACTCGAAAAACGAATAACAGTACGAATCAGAATAAATCGACTATAAAAATAACAGATTGAATTTCATTGATTCAACAAGTTATTTCATTTTTTTTCAATTGCTGTTTTTATAGACAAATGGCTTGCTTGTGTTCTTCGAAAAAAATCGAAATTGCCAACATTATAAATTAGCGCAGTATGCAACGTTTTGAGAATTTAGGTTTTTTTTAAAAGCCAATGACAACATTAAGAATCGAAAAATAAAACAAAAGCTCTACATCATTTACTAAAAAACAATGGTGATAAATGTATTTTAAATTCAGCCTAATCCACCACAAACATGAACTATTTACAGAAAAAACTATTTACATAAAATTCCATCTCGTGTCCTCCTGCTTTTACCACATGATGTAAAAATCCTAACAGCAATTCCGAAACGATTTAGTTTTTACTTTAAAAGCCAGAGTTACGTAAATTTAAGAAATCAAATCTGTAACATAGGTTTCTATAGATCAAAATTCATAAAAATGATTCTTCTATTCATCAAGCAAACGCAGTCACGATTCAAGTAAGATTTCAAATTGTCATTTTTTTAAAAACTGCAACAATGCTCTGTTTAGTACCTATACAGTATGTTTTAAATATTTCCATATTACAAGTCTCCACTTCGTTTCTCCTCTGCAGCATTTTAATGAAGAAGGGCACTATTTTAACATTTCAAACATTTTAAGGTGCAACCGTGTTTCTTCCAGGGGCAGAAACAATGGTTGTAAATGAGGCGCTATACATCAAAGAGAGCAGTTTAATGAGGGACCCTTCGAATTAAAGCGTAAGTCGCATTATTCAAATAAGATTAGGTGTTTGTGTATCCTGATTAGCAGTGAATTGTGAAGTGGAATGAAACTAATCATTAATTCTACGAAGTTTCAATTATTTGGTGTAGGCAAGAATAGGTATTGTGAAATGAATATCTAATATTTACAGTAAAAAAATCCTGCATATATTTTATAATAATTATTATTAATGGAAACGCTTTTATACATTAAAGATTATCATTTGATTTTAATTAATTGTCATATTTTATATTATATCATAACACCACAGCATACCCTCGAACTCGGAGCCTAGACGGCTCCCTGTCAGTTGGAAATTTATTGAAAAGCAATAGCAAAAAAAAAATACATCATGAGGTATAAAAACACTTAAAAGGGAACATAATTATACATGAACAAAGAAGAATAAAATAAAAAGCACATATATAGGGATACAATCCGAGTAAAATATAAAATATTTTTAAGAGGAGTTATCATATGAATGCAGTGAAAGGGTAGAATGTTTCCTTTAGTTAGATTGTTTCATGCAGTTGCAGCTCCATGATTCGGGGCTGTTAGTATTGTTTGATGCGACGAAAAAGAAGAATTGAATAATGTATTACAACCGGTTATATTGATGATTATTGTCGCAACCATCTTAAATATCGTGGGACTGGTTTTTTGTTCTGTCTTGTTATTTATACAGAGGGATCTGCTCCGCCTTTTAATCCATTCGCGCAGAATAATGAGCCAAATTCGTGGTGTATTTTTGTGGCCATAATGCGCGATAACGAATCAGAGAAGTGGTTTATTTGAGCGGATATAACATGCAGAGATTTTCAACATTTTTTGGATTATTTCTACACAGCCCAAGCGTTTTTTGTTCTCAAAATATGCACAATGACTGCGCCGTGAATGGGCTAAATCAATATATCATTGCAATTTAATAAAAATTATTTTAAACTTCGGCTTTTGATATGGTTGTTATTCCTATCGAAAGGGGGTGCTCTTCCTAGGTCGAATACGTCAATATTAGTAAAAGAAAATAATTTAGAAATCTATAACTTCCTGATGATTTCTTTTTGGAGGGTTGAATATACTAATACCTATGCAAGTTACAAGATATTAAAGAATATTTTTTGGCATTGCAAATGGCACCATTTTTTGTGACTTTGTTCTAGAAGGATGTCATCTGAAGCTCAACGTAACACTGAGCATGTGTCATTAATTTAACAATAAATCATTTCCCTGTATAAACGGCCGTCAGTGGCTTATCATTTGGCACTGCACTATGCAATTAACGACCATAATGAGTCCATTTGTGAAATATACAGCTTAACACAATCTTCGGGAAAATGCACAAACAGTTAATGGTGGACTGCACATGTATTTGGAAACCTTTCACGATATAAACGCACCGTTTCTCGCCCATTTCCATTATTTCCCATACACTAAATAATGCTTGCCATCTCAGTATTATTGTGCGAATCCATCCTACTCGACATACGGCTTTTAATGAAATATAGCGGCTGAAATTGCCCAGTTCACTTCGACCACATAGCACCTTCTAGCACACAAACAAAGCTTTTCCCTTCTGCATGTTATGTACCTAATGTAAAACTAACTTATTTTGATACAGGTGACCAAGCTTTAAAGTCTGTAGGTGACCCTTTTGAATCCTCCTGTATACAATTAACCTTTTGCACTCCGAAAGATATGTATAACCCTTCTAACGGCGTAAATGTCTTTTTCTGTTTTTCATGTTCAGTTCAAAAGCATATGACCCGTATTTATATGTATATTTTCTTTAAAAAATGGTTAAAGTGTTCTTAAGATTTCAGAGATATAATTAAAAACAAAAAAGATCGATTCATTTACTTTAGAAGCTAAGTTTTCTAACCTGACAGCTAAAATATCAAAATAATTGGGCGGCAATCGGAGGGATAATTATACACGTGTGAGTGTAAGGGTTGAGTTAGCGCTTTAGGAAGCTGAAAAATGTTTTTATTAATTTGTTTTAATTCCTAAAAATTAATTTGTGTGTTTTTGCTATTATATGGTTTTTATAATTAGCGCTATCTAACAAGAATGTAAAAAGATGCATCATTCAGAATGTCGAGTCTGACTCAACATCAGAGTGCAAAGGGTTAAGAATGGAATGTAAAGTTGTTTTGCTCTTCAGACAGCTATTTTCTTATTCTTTCGAGAGCAATCTTCTTATTCTTCAAACTGTTTTGTTGAAACTTATTGCTCATATTCAAAAATTGTAAACAAAAGAATAAATATTTTAAGTTTGATCACAGCAGTTTTCCATTAAAAAAAGAAAAAGAAAACAGCTCAACAGCTTTCACGCATTGGAATATTCTATAAAATGTACAATACTCCTCGTTGGATTTTTCAAACATATATCGGCGGGAGTTTTCAAGTGTATTTTTAAGTAAGAATCTAAATCTCTTGTTATGTGATTCTTGATAAATGTATTTTTAATCGTTCTCGAGTTTTGACCATGAATTAATGAATACGAATAAAGGCGTCGTCTCTCGTAAATTAAGTCGGATTTGGTTTGCCACGGTTTGTGGTCTCACTGTAGGGCGTTACCCTTGTCTGGTTTCATTGAATTTCTGCAATAAAAACACAGGGTGAAAATAAATGACACCAATATTGTTTTGTTTGACGGTATTGGTGTCATTTATTGTGTGTACCCTGTGTTCTTACATGCTTCAGTAGAATCTTTTTTATAATTTGCTTGGTGGGTTGTAACTTTAATGTAAATTCTATGTTAGAATTTCAGACTAAAACCCTCTGATCTACAGTCGGCATCACCACTTCAGGTAATCCATTTGGGCTGATGGGCCTACCCTATTAACTAAGAGTGATTCAGTCAGATTGAAAGAAACATACTGAAAATATAAATTATTTATTTAGCTCCGGAATTAAAAGTCACATTACTGCGTGACGAAATAAAACAGCAGTAGTATAACATTATACAGTTCCAGTATATATACAATAATGGATCTGCGCGGTTTGATTACAGAGAGGTTCGCTTGGAGTGACTGCGCAGGAGTAACCCAAAAAGGTTCCATAGACACAAAGGTTCGAGTTGTTGAATTGGCAACTTGGCTCTAGTACTAATGGACGAAACAGAGTGTTTTAAGTTCTATCACCTTATTAGGTTTTTAAGGAAAGTTATTTTGATTACTCTTTTATATGTAAGAAAGTTCTCCCCACACTAGGTGAGTCGAACATTTGAAGCCATCATTATCTTCCTATCTGGTGTGGGTCGAGCCAATATTTATCACACAGTTCTGTTTTGATCTCTGTCACTGTTCGGGGCATAATTTGTAAAATTTTTAATTTCTACAACGGCCTATTTTCAGCTTTACACTCTTTCGGATAGGTTGGACCGCTGTGAGTCTCAAATCTCTGGTTTCAGTCATTTTATTTAATCCATTGGTCTATTAATCGTTTTGTTGTTAGATTTAATAAACCTTGTTGGTTTTACCGTGGTTGATGATTCTGTTTCAAGTGAGGTAGCACATTATTTTCTAAAAAATTGGGATAAAATTTAGAGTGAAAATGATTTTAAAAAGTGATATGGTACCATTTGATTATGCAAAAGTGAGTGATGACTGATGATTGATTAGTTCAGAACTTGGTACTAAATGAAATATTAAAAGTAAGCATATACTAACGTATAAAGAACTGCTAAACATAAGGAATTATTCTTTATCAGTTTTCAACATAATAAGATTTATATAGGATTGTATTTTATGTAGATTCATTTAGGTATTATAAGTTTATACAGGGTGCCCCAAAAAAGTAGAATAAGCATTTATTTCCTTAAATATTGATCCTAGAGATATACTTCAAATTACAAAGTTTAATAAAATTAGGTAAGAATTTGTATGAAAATATTTTGATATCCAAGGGGATCGATTATAAAATGTTACAAAAATTACATTTTTATACTGCCGCCGTAGAGTAAAAATGTCAAATAGTGAAATGGGTTTTTTTACATTCATCTATTTAGATATTAAGTTGCACGCTTCTATCTCAAAACTTACAGAGATATAAGAAGACAAATTTATTGATTTAGACCACTTTTCCATACCTCTCACTGATGTTTCATCCAGTCTTTCGATGTACATTTTAGGGATAATATATATATTTCAATAAATTATTATAAGGTCGGAATAAAGTAATAATAATGTATCTGTTAACTCTTCTTAAATCTAAAAAATAGTCAAATAATACATTAATTGAAGTATTTACAAAAACAGTTCACTTAATAGTTCAATAATTCTGAACCTTCAAAAAAATATTCACGGTGATATATAGCAGTGATGTCTCTCTCATCTGCCCAGAAACAAGCAGTGCTATAAAAATGTTACTAGAATACAATTGAAATACATATTTTTCAAAAATTGCTTTCCCTTCAAATAGTCTAAACTTGTGGTTTTAATTATCTGAATTGTATTTTAGAAAATTAAAATCCTTTTTTTTCGGTGAGTGATTTTTAATAACAGAAATCGAATATGTAGAAGACATCCAAGTTCCCGTTGAGACAACATGAAAGTGAATCCGAAACCTAAAAACAGCCAATGAGAAAGAAAATAAAAAAAAATGTCAAGAGCGTTAATGTGGACCATGTGTGAGATTGAAAGGGGGAAAAAGAAGATTTGTTAGTTTTTAGCTCAAAACAGGAGCACCCGAAAATCCAGTTCTAGCTAAGTTCTAAGACAGAAAAAATAGATATTCGCCTCCGGCCATTATGTCACTTAGCTGTACGCATTACGCTAATTTTGGTTCTTTATAAAACAATTAAGTATTCAGCCCCATCCTGTGTCTGTCTTATTTTTTCATTCATTTTGTGTCTCTGTTTCTCGTTTTCATCTTTTCTCGCTGATAATCAATCTCTCAGAGTGGAGAAGAAAGCAAATGAGAATGAAAGCGAAAATTCGAATTTTTAAAATAATTTTAATGAGTTCTGCAACCCTAAAGGAAGAATCTCCACTGCCTTTAGGTAAAAGTTACTAATACGCACAATGCTGACAGCAAATAATTTAATATTCTTGTCCGATATTAGGCTATTTTCCTGTTTTATGTTAAATTTTCATTTTCTCAAGCTGTCCTTCCATTCTTTATCAAGTAGATAGCTGCAACTATCTGCAAATGAAATTGAGTAACAGTATGCGTCATTAGCAAATTTTTTTTCAATCCATAAAAATTGGATGATGTACTGTTTGACAAATGTTTGCATTTCGCTGTTCTTCTATGTTGAATAAAATTGCATTTCTGCAATAACCATCTCCGTATAAATTTGTGAGCAGCCCCTTGATTTTTAAAGATTAACATACCTCTGTAAGATTTGCAGATAGAATCGTGAAACTTAATTTATACCTAGTGAGTGTAAGAAGAACATTTTACTCGTTGACACTTTTACTCTACGGGGCACTATAAAAATTTAATTTTTTTTAACTTTATATGTTTTTAGATTTATATATATATATATATATATATATTTGAAATTCTTTTTAAAAAGTCATATGGTATTGGTTGTCATGTGGCTTGTTTCTTTCTTAGGTAATCGAACACTATGTTTATTTTAATAATGATGTTTCTCATGAGTTTACAAGTACTTCCGGTGTCTCTCAGGGCTCTAATCTTGAGCCTTTTCTTTTTATTTTATTAATTAATGACCTTTCTTGTGTTTTTAAGTACTCTAAATGTCTTTTATTTGCTGATGACTTGAAATCTCGTTGCACTTACATGTTCCTAGTTTAGATGCTGTTCTTTTACAAAGAGAGCTTGATTGTCTTTTTTTAAGAGTTACAGACACAGATTATACATGAACATTGAAAAATGTACCTCTTAGATTTATATTTGAAAAAAGCTCCCAACCTTGAATGATGTATATAAAATTAACAATCTTGATTCATCACGCTCAAATACAGTCACGGATCTTCGGATCATCTTTGACACTAAACTTCATTTTTCCCAACACATTGATACTATGGTCTCTAACACATATCGCAGCCTTGGAATTCTTAAGCTCAGAACCAGATAATTTTCCAGCGAACTTGCCCTAAAGGTCGTGAGCTGGGCTCATGTCCGATCCAATCTGGAATATTGCATTATTATCTGGGATCCCAATTACCGAAACAAAATTGAAATTATTGAGCGTTTACAAAACAACTTCTTGAAATATTTACTTTACAAGAGAAACAGATTTTACTTGCAGGATGTATCTTCTTCACTTTTACGTAATATCTTTAATATGCCTAGTTTGTGTTCCAGACGAGATGTTTCTTGTGTTCTCTTCTTTTACAAAGTCATTAATGGTTCGATCGATTGCAATGATATACTGAGCACTATAGATTTCACCGTTCCCGCCAGATTTTTAAGGAAACAAAGTTCCTTTCCAAATGTATATTCGCAATTTAATTATATTAATAGTTCTCGTTATATAAGTTTTATAAATTTTTTAACAAGTTCTCTGATGAACTTGACATTTTTAATTTGACATCTCTTGGTGCTTTTAAATCGAATTGTTTACAGCTTTTAAATACATGATGTGTTTTATTTCGCCTTTTTACAACTTTTTAGATTTTTGTGCGTTTTGATTTTCCATGTTCTTATGTATTCGACCATTTTTAAAAAAGTTTTTTTATAGGTTTTAATTTTTGTACTCTGTTTTTGGAGCCGTGTTGCAATTTATTTTTATCTCAAGTGTGTATTTTCGTCTTTAAAGGTTTAAACTCCTGGTGTGTTTTTAGAGGATTCGGTGCTTGTGTGTTTTGACTTTTTAACCCTTGCCTTTTGGAAATAGATTTTTAATTTTTTAAAAAATACGACTTTTAGAATCATAGTCCGTTGTAATTTTTTTGTGATTATGTGTTTTCGTTTTTAATTATATATGCGTTTGCAAAATTTTTATGATTTTGTGTATTCTCTGCGTTCAACTTTTTATTTTCTAGCACTTTTTTTATTTACTCGTTGTGGCTTTTGTTCTTTGTGTGTTTGTTGTTTATAGCACTCTGTAAATGGAGTTTTCTCTGTAATGTGCTTTTCATTTAATAAATAAATAAATGTATATAGTATATATAATAATCTCACTTAATTTTACTTTAAATTCTAATATTAAATATTTTAAAATCTTAGTACAATACTAATGTATTCCAAAATCACTTTTTTTAAACTCCAGTTTCTTTTTATTTCCCGCACTGGAGGTATATTAAATCACGCATTTTGGCATATTTATTATTAAAAGAATACTTAAATCGCTTCCACGCGCCCACATGTCTATATGTTAATCCCTTATCTGAGAGAACACAGGAATTTTCAATTCTCTTTTTGAATTGAAACTTTCATACGATACGAGATGTACTTATATTCCGCCACTCTCCCATATATTGATAATAAATGAAAAATAGTTATTTACTTGGCCTGTTCATTACTGAACGACTACACAAACAAAATTATTATCGCATATATATATTGAGTTAAATATCTCAATTAATCAAAACATATGTTATATTTTCAATATATACAAATATTAATCTAAAAATTAAAACTGAAATCAAATTACCTTATCAATAATCAACAAATGAAATACAAAAGATTGATTAAGATTCTTACACTATGAAGAAAGACAACCTAGAATTGGAATTCCAACAATCAAATGCCTATCAGCCTTGGGAACTGATATGTGTCGCATTAAATCTAGATTTTGTGGCACCAACCCTCTACGAAAGCTAATTGTTGTAAAAACGAAAAAATAGGGGAATAAATCCCCAAAATCTTTCAAGATTAGAAACGAGAAAGTATATAACTCATAACATACCGATTAAATAGTTATAAATATTGTTATGACTTGAGCATTATCCTAAAGACAGTTCCGCATTTAAAGTGAAAATATTATTTCTAAATTAAGCTTTTAATACTATAATAAAGCACTATAAAAATATTAACTATACATTAAATTTTACCTTTTACAATAATAATAATAATAATAATAATATATATTAGAAATGTACATAAAAATAAATTAATGAATATATGATGCAATCTTATTCTTAATCTATTGGCGACATCTACCTATGAAGTGATTTACTAAAATCTTTGTTAATTCCCTTATATATGATCACATCAAAAATAAATCTAAAAGACTTTTAATTTAATGGTGTTAAATATTTCTTATTAACATAAGCATACATGAAATGTATAGGATACCCATATCTCATAGCATTTTCAAGAAATGCATTAATATGAGACTATTGATTCAACCTTTCTGTGACAAAAATAGTGCTTCCATGAATATAATTATATGAATATATGAATTATGATGAATATATATATACAAAGTAATATAAAAAATTATTGTAGAAAAACTAAACATTTAAATATTACACAAATACTAGAAAAATGATACTAAAAGGAGAAAGCTATTTCTGCATTCGCGCAAACGCTGCATCAACAAAAAGCATTATATCAAAACACACAATAAACAACAGACAAAAAAAAACATACAAGAAACAAAGGACAAAAAAAGAAGACAAAAATTTAATAATTTGAAAAATATCATGACAAGCAGCTTGCAGGAAGGGAAGTCCGCCATGATATTAAAAAGTGCTTTTTTCTGCTAATGACATAATAAAAACCGTAAAACTGTTGCCGTATCCCTTCAAAAAGCACAAATAATTTAAAATGGAAAATTTCTGGAATAAAAGACAAATACAATGAAGATGATTTAAAAAAATTTAAAGTTGAAAGTCCTAATACAGAAGACCTAGATTAAAAATAAAAATACAGAAATATTCACAAAAATATGAAAGTGAAAAAGAAAGAAAAAGTCTTACCACCACCGGGAATAAGCACACGAGCACTGTAAGTCGCACGAGGAAATCTGAAAAATGTCGCCAAGCCAGTTATTGTCGTTGCCGAACTGAAGAGGATAAAAAGAGAAAAAAGGCCTTGCCGATAGCACCAAATTCACTGCTTGAGATATCGTCGATCAAAGTTTACAGGAATACCATTTTTAAAAGTTGATCAAACAAAAGCTTTGATTGTCTCAATTTTGAAATTTCATTTGAACAAATAAATTTAATACGGGAAATTTGAGTGAGAATTGGGTTTCTATAAATCTTAATAGAAATATTAGAAGACCAATAGGAAAGTCGGTTGACATTAAAATTAAAATCCTTTCTTTTGTCATATATATTCATACAAAAGTTATTAGCAATATGTTTAATATCCAGATCTAAAAAATCTGCTAAACTGATTACTGTTTGTTTGTTTAAGAAGATTTTGCCACGTATTATCAAAAGTTCCATGATTAAAAACAATAAGATCATCCACATATCTGAAAGACTGAGTATGTATAAGTAAGCAATTCTTTTCAAAATAGTGAAGGAAAAGGCTAGCTATAATAGATGAAAAAGAAGATCCTTGTGGAATGCCATGAGTTTGGAGGAAAAAACATTCTCCATTATGGTGAAAAGGATGAATGGATAAGTGCATTGCATTGGACAATACTGAAATGGTGTAGGAACTAATACAGCCTTGAAAAATTCCATTTTCGTTGGATTTGAATTGAATTTTTTTCCAAGTGTTAAACAATAAGATTAACATCAAGATAATTACAATATTACGAAATATTAATTAGCGGAACATTTGATAAACTTAGCTAAGAGCCACTTCGCACGAGAAAGCCAAATCAGTTCATAACCCGACAATTGTATTGTATATAAAAAATTCAAGATAATGGGAGCAGGAAGCTGGTTTTTGGTATACAAAGATAATTACAATATTTCGAAATACTCACTAATGGAGCTTTGGACAAACTTTGCCAAGTGACACTTGGGATTAGAAAGCCAAATCAATTCATAGTCTGACATTTGGATTGGATGTAGAAAATTTAAGATATAATTGGATCTTTGGTATCAACAGTGTTCAAACAGCATCACCGTCCAGTATAAAGACCACTTTGAGCAAAGTCAAAAAGCGAAATGAAGAGAGTCTATAGGCCTTTGCTACAGGACATGATGCACCTTTAAGCATCTTGACTGTGACCAATACTGAAATATCGCACGAGAGTTGTAATGTGAATCAATATCTTTTGAAAGATCGTAAATGCAGAAAAGAGCCGCTGCAAGGCCAATGTGCAAGATCAAAGGAAAATCCTCAGAGGAGACGACCAATCCTTTGGATGAGTGCCTCTGCAGTAAGTCTATTCAGAGTTCGTATGGTAAGTGTCTCTTTGCAGTAAGTCTCATAACAATCCTAAGATAAGTTTGAGACATTTCAGGGCACTGAAAATTCTTAATATTCAGCTCATAGCGTCTTGGATGACATAGGTAGAAAATATGGGGCTGTGATCTAGGATTCTAATTTATTCATTCTTGTTTTCATAATAAGATTTTTATACTGCATTAATGAAATGTAAAAAAATTAGTCCTTTCCATGCTTTTCACTTCCTTTAAGCGTTCTTTGTAATTAAAGTTGAGATGAGCCACACACTGAATAAAACTGATTCGATTTCGTCGCTTATCAACCAATATCACCTATCTCAATCTTTCAAATACTAATACTTTCCCCGTGATTGTGGTTCTTTTCCTAGGTGGTCTAGCATATCTAGCCAAAAATAGAAAAGAGTGAAACTATCTTCATGATTGATTGCGCGGGTGAAGTGAAATATAATACTTTCCCGGTGATTGTGGTTCTTTTCCAAGGTGGTCTAGCGTATCTAGCCAAGTCTATAAATCAAGGATTGATGATATAGAGTGTGACAACTTCTGTTGGTTAAAGAGATCTTGGAGGCCCTCAGAAATCTGATTTAGCCAGCACCTTCAGAAGTCTGACTTAGATTCAAAATACGGGATAGTATTGTCTTCCTTAAGAACGTTCAATGGAAAATGGCTCACATTTGCGCTTTGCTTGATGAAAACCAGGATAGCTTCCAGTAGTCAGCCATACCTCAGCGAGTAATTAGTCACTAAAAAAATTCATCAATCTCCCAATTTGGGAATAATGCTGGTTTAAAGTACACAGTTACCGACTCATGCTCCTTAACCATGCCATATCTTAAATGCCAGCAGTGGTCTTTCCTGGTACGACATGTTTATCATCTCGTACTCAAAGAATGAAAATCTTGTAAGTAATCTGAGGCATCCGTAAGGAGAAGGTTAATAATCGATACTTAAGATGGTCTGAAAGGATGCTCCGGAAATTATGAGTGTCACTTTCAGAATTACAATCTCTTGACTTGTAACATCTACTTTCCATACATTCTCTTTTCAAACTCATAATAATCCGTTTGATTATAGCTTGCTCGTCATACTGAAACAAAGCTCTCTGAAATCCTAGTCTCTAATATCTAGTCGGTTCTCCAAGCTTTATTGTGGTCAAGAGATACACTAGAAATAAACTTTTCGATTCAAATATTCCTACAACCTCAATATGTTTTACTTAGCTTGCAAAAGGAATTAAATATGCTGAATCAACGTAACCAAAATTTTCAAGTTCACTCATCATGATTTTCAAATATTTACTTTCCTATGATACATTAAAATAAGGTATGTTTTTATGAAAGCTTCGATATCTAACGAGACATGTACAGTGCATGTTAAAAGTTTTAGTACAACAATATTTTTAAAATCAAAATTTATATATTCATCCTATTTTAAATAAGTGTTAATGTACGTAGTAAACTGTAGGATTGAAATTAATTTTGATACTACCATGTTTTAAACTTTATTTTCAACCATCGAATTTAGCAAAAATACAAAAAAGGCGTGTCAAAAGTTTAAGCACAAGAGACATTTATCTTTCTACAGTCGAGTAAATAAAAAAATTTAATAATTGATTATTGCTCCTTTAGATTGAATTAGGTCAAATGCACGGTTTTCTGTTGATAGCACTTATGTTCTGGCTTTAGTTCAAATCAAGCATAGTCATGACCGCTCTCGATTTTCGATACTAAAGATGAAAACGAAGTAAACAGAATGAAATTCAGAACACGATAGTTTTAAAAAGATCAATGCTGTGAAAATAAAGACAAGGGGTGTTCTAAGATTTTAAAATCAAACTTTATTCATGCTCAAAAATAATTTTTTACAGATTCTGAATTTTTTTTCGTATTTTCGAGTTTTAAAAAATGACGGGAGGCTGTCTTTTCCAAACAGGCGCTGATGTTAAAGGCGTAGGACTACTTTACTCGCGTGACTCGCTTCCGATTTTCAAATTTTTTTTGTAACTTCTGTTGTTACTCTTTATCTCTAAAATAAGACATTAGTTATCTTTTTAACATATGTAGTTACCGAGATATAGAGGATCTCCCATACAACGTTTTTCGTGGTGTTTTGGCGTGTGACTCAAATTCCTTCCTGAGTCCCCAATGGGAGGAAAGTAGACCTACGTTTAAAATATCACGTCATTGAGATTTGCTTCATTAAATGGACGAGTATTATCGCTGTTACAATTACAATTGATTTTTAAGGTGGCGTAAAATCAGCTTTCTGTAGATACTATATTAGGAAATTTCGACAAAATAGAAAATTACGAAATCAAAAGTAGCATCGGTAAAAGGAATTTTTATTGACACCAATCGAGAATAACTGGTTGTACAACACATGAACACATTCATTTGCGACTACACATTATAAGTGACATCTACACATTATTAAGTGACATCTTTATATGGGAGTTCACGAGAAGGTAGCAGGGTTTTGTTATTTAACCATCCCGTTTTGAAGCAATATGAGGCTATTTTGGGACGGACCTCGTAATTTTGAACCGTGATCAGATGAGAACGACACCTGAGTTGGCACTCCCTCTCTCCAAACTCCCGCGCCACGGAAAGCAGTTCGATACACAACGGCGGATTCTACGTGCAGAAAGTCCACGTACATAGCGGATCTTTAGTGAACCAGGTTTCAAACCTGGAACTCTTCAGTCCTCTAGCCGAGACTTACCACTTTATCTTTATCACCATATATACACCCGATATCGGAGTCAGAAAGGCTCCCTGTCGGTTGGATGGGTATACGTGAAACTTTATTGAAAAGCCAAAAATAAAAGGCCAAATAAATTGCAAATAAGAAATATAAGATAGTACAATAAAAGCACATGACGATCTGTCTAATGTTTGAAAAATTTAGAACAAAAATATAAAGCATAAAATAAGTAATGTGTAAAAGATAACTTTTAAATAGAAAGAAAAAATATTAACATTTTAATTAGAAATATCAACATCGAAAGAACAATTTAGTTGGAGACCATTGAAACACCAGATAACATTAAACAGGAAATACAACAGTAATAGATATAAATAGAATAAAATACTAAACGAACAAAAATAAAACATTTTATATATATATATAAATTAATAGAACTTTAAGAAATTTGAGAACAGAAAGATATTCAGATATGATATCAGAGTTTAATCGTAATTCAAAACAGTTGAGTGTTTGATGGGAAACACGAGGTATTAATTAAAACAAAAATTCATAAAATTTGTCTTAAGATATTTGTTAATCAATAATAATACGAAATGAAGTGTTAAGACGCCTCAACCTATATATAAAAATGGTTTAGCTGTGTGTAATGGATAACAATCCAAAGTGTAACATAAAAAATTTAAATGTTTTTAATAGTATATTATGTGATGGGATGAAAAACAAGGACGAATCATATGGAGTGGAATATTGCCACTGGGTCGTCCCGACCTCAAAGGTCAAGAGGAGAAGACTCCTAATTTTTTTTCTATATGTTGTGAATTCAGATAGATAAATCGATTGACACGGTAAAATTTCCATTTTTAATTTCCTAATTTAACACATCTGACTTCATTGTTGCCAAAGATTATGTGAAAAAAAACAAGAATATTATCCATCCTCCTTTAATGGAATGGAATTTAGCATATGGTTTTATCATCAGAATAATTTATCTATATTAAAGCATAACTAATTTACTTTTTTTGCTATTGCGATTCTATTGCAATAAATTTTTGATTTGTAATAGGATTATGTGGTTAGAAGTTGCATTATAATTTAAAATAGAAAATAACAATTTATGTATTTGGGAAACTAGGGGTAATTGAAAGCTTCTGGTTCTACTATTGCATAATAATATGGGAGTTTAGCTGCTATGCTTTTCGCTGATGATGGGTCGATCTTCTATAACAAAAAGTTTGTTGCGTCAGCATGTCGTAATAGATCATAATTTATAGGAAGTGCAGAATTCACCTTTAGAGTACATAGTGGCCGGATTTTGAGTTTTGAAAACTATGACTTTGTGCCAGGTCACGTGTTACTTGTGGTAATATAATTCAGAAAGATTCTGAACGAATAAAAATGAGATTGAATGGCAAGCGAAGTTAATCAAAAGATATAATTAAAAGTTACAGACAAACCAATTAGTTTGAAATACAACGCAGCCTTCATGATATGATGTGACTTTTTAAACCCAGATATCTACAAAATCTCTGTCGCAGGTGATTTATCGTTGTTCTTTATGCTTGCATCAATCAGAATCTTGCTTGAGTTGTTTTCTTATTCCAATATCTTCAATTATCACTGCTTCCTTGTATTTTGTTTCCTAAATAAAATAAATATTCTTACAGAGTGAGAGGCAGTCGTATTATTTTTAAATAATTCCCATTAATATTTTTTTACACTCACTTAAATGTTTAGGGTGCTTTAACGGAAAATGTGGAAAATATTATTAAACTTGCAGGGTTAATCATAATCCCATGAAAAGTAAATTGTAAAAAATCATGGAAAAGCATTTAGAAAAGAAAGAATCCCCCATGCATATAAGGAAACGAACAAAGTTTAGAAAATAATAAAGCTCAAAAATTTAACAGATTACATGAGAAATACAATAAAAACACAACAGATAACAATTTGGACATAATATATCGCACATAATAGAGTGTTAAATTGGTAGAAAAAAGTTAATATCTTGTAAATATGAATTAATGTTGAATGTAAAATATTTAAGATATCCATTAATATTTTGTTCATTTATTAATGGATATTTATGTAAATTCTAAAAATACTTTTTAATGTGAATGACCATAATCAATTGTTCTTTGCTCGAAACAGATGTCCTTAGAAGGCTGTAAAAACATTCTAAACTCTATTAAAACTGACCTTTTGACCTTACAAGCACTCAGTACGGAGTTTGATAATTAAATTTACAACTTTTTTCTCACCAGACAGGATATTTCTAAATGTAACAAAACTGCTAAAAATAGTTACATTTTAACAGCCTAAGAAGGAGTTTAATGGAAAATAAACAGCGCCAATAAAAAAAAGATGAAAAATGCTTTGAAAATAAACAGCGCCAATAAAAAAAAGATGAAAAATGCTTTTAAGTAGGCGGAAATTCTTCAGAATTCGACGGATCATAATTGAATTTGACCTGACCTTCCTGATGACCTTTAATCTTATTATCTAGGACTAAGGATTAAGTTTGTATAAGACGTAGCAGAGCGGAATGGAAATTGTGCATAAAATTGCCACTTATCTTACAGTTCCGCGTAACATAGTCTCTAGAGAATTTAACCAGACTGCGGTTACGACCAATTAATTCCCAAAATTAATTTTCTTTCTTAAAAACGCTTTCTCTACTATTTAAAAAAGTCTTGTACAAACGGTAGTCAATTCATGGTCAAATGACACACGTCAAATTTTAATTTCAGAATCCAATAGAGAAGGTTAAAAGGACATGATGCTACACCATAGTATTAGAAGCACCTGGATCTCGTAGATGCTAAAAGGCATGCGTATGATATTTGAAATATGACAGTAGCGTCATATGAACTGAACACTACTTTTTGATGATTATGAAAATAATATAATCATGTTTTTTATTTCTTCTTTCGAATTTCCCCCCCCCCCATAAACGTATTACTTGAAAGTATCTTAATTACTCTCTTAAGATTATTTTATTGTGAGAGTTTTTAGGTCTAAAAAGGTATAATACAGTAGAACCCCTGGAATCCGAAGTACTTGAGGCTGACCTTTGTTCGGAAACCGAGGAATTCGGATTATCCGGGAAATTCGGTAAAATACTCTTGATATACCAAATGCAGTAGAGTATTGACTCTGGGTGCTCTGTGAAAAGGCACTTAAAGAGCATGCGGTGATTCGCATGGTACAATAGCAAACAAGTTGAGGGTAAAAAGAAGATATATGAGTTTGTTTCTACTAATTAAGGTGCTGTATTCATTCTTAAAGACCAATTCTTTTAAGTTAGGAATAAACATTAGGTTTGTTTCTGATTCGTAAATGTTATTTTCCCTTCATTTTTCAGTAAAAGCTTTTCAGAAAATTAAAAAAAGGTGTTTGGAGTATTCGAAATTTCGGGTTCCTGGGGTTCGGATTCCCGGGATTCTACTGTACTGTAAAATAATTTTAAAATATCTTATTTTGTTTTTCGAAAATTTTTAAATTAAACTCAAAGGTTTTCAGCTAGTTATACAGTCTGAAGTGTTCTTTGTACAACAATTTTCCAGCAATTTAATTTTAATCTTATATTTACTAGTTTGTTCCTTAAAGCTCATTCCAATAATGAAGATACAAAAACAGCAACAATCACGCTTTCGTTGAGTGATTGAGTCTGAGAATTCAACCATATAAATTGCCTATATTTTTATATCACTTTTTCTATAGTATACTAAATTTAAATAAACTTAATAAGTGTTCTAATGTTACATTCGACAAGAAGCATCAACAACCATGATATTGAACAAAGGCTGAGTTTGTAAACTTACACTGGTAATCTAACAAGGTACTTAATGTATTGTAATTGGAAGGTTCTTTTCAAATCAAACATTTTTTGAAAAATTAAGCTCCAATGTTCAATATATATGACTTAAAAAATTTTTAAGCTTTTAGCTTGGAACATGAATCTTAAGGACACATATACTAGTGAACTTTCTAATCAATAGTAACTCTTGTCTTAAAGTCGAATATTACAATGGTTAATAAACCTTCTTTCTAGATATTAATTATGGCAAATCTAGTCAAAAAGACTCAAATATCAGTCTTATTAAACTTATCCTACGAGCATGCAAATCATTTCAATACAAGTCATTTATGTATAATTTTGTTTTGTATCCTACTTACTTATATATCGTTCACTTGTTTGTATCTTATTTACTTATATTCTGTGTTTTATTTTAATAGTATCAACAAGACTATGTCAGTGATTCCAAAAGGTAACAGCCTAAATGTTGTAGCGAGGCTGCAACTGTCAAACTTCTTTGTGTATCAACAAGGCATTAACAATGCCATCATTAACTTTTGAAACGACTTCATTAGCTGTTGTGAGGCCGCAACTATGTAATAACACTGTTTTTTAAAGTATTTTATCAATAAAGATTCTATGCACACCCATCCAAATTTCAAACCGGAGATTTTTCATCTCTGGAGTCGGGGGTATGCCGTACTGTAAAGTAAAAGTAGTGACATCTTAAGTTACGTTTACACCGAACGTGCTACATCGCGAAATGTAGAAAGTTCTGTTTAGAGCAGCTTACAGTAGCACACTGATATTGTACAATATTGTATAGAATTGTATATTGTAACTACGATCATTACTACAGAACAGACAGCAACTGCAATCAGAAAGGAGAGTCCAACTTCCAACTTTGCATTGTGCTAGCATCCAGACAAATTATAAAATGTTCCCGTCTGAACTGAGCATGCCCTTCAAACGGAACAGTGATGAAGAAACAATTTTCTTCGGTTTACTAAAACTATGAAGATCGTATTCAAAGTTGCACAAAATTGCCTTGTTTACTGTCTGTTGAGCGGAGTGGAATTTTCAAAGTTTCGTTTGATTTAAATAGGCGCTACCGGTGTGTAACTCCCAGCTTGTACAAACCTGGAGAAGTTTCAATGATAAAATGGTTCAAATGAAAATGAATGTAATTATGTATTTCATTAGTTTACAGAAAAGGACTAGGACAAACCAATAAAATTTTCTCTATTGTTTCTATTCAATTTTCTTTGCGGAATGATTAGAAAACCTTAAGACAATCATTTAAACCTTCAGTTTTAATTTGATTTAGATAAACATACCCGTAATAGTATAATATTTAGAATATTTATATTTTTTCATTATTTCTCAAATTTTACCAAAGAAGTTCAAAATAACTCCTATTAATCATTTCAATATATAAAGGATGTTTCACTACTCAGCATACAAACATCTGAGCCAGGAAATCTACAGAACCTTAACCTTAAATGGTAATCAAACCTTAAAGGCCGAGTGTTGTATCTAAGCAGCACACCCAATTTTTTCTAAAATATTGCGAATAACTGAAACTCTAATGCCTGCTATTGCCAATAGGATACATAATAAAAAATTTATTAAAGCAATTCACAATACATCGATGGCAGCCTGAGTCCTGATGGGAAAAAATAAATTCACGTTTTTCACTTGCGGCTGCATTTTTTTTGCTTTGTTTGTATGCTTGAGAATACCATTTGGATGGATTCTCAATGGATTAAAATTCATCTGAGTTTAATATTATAGAAATGTATCGAGATAATTTTTTTCGCAATTTCAACCCAGTGTTACCAATTGGTAACAAACTGTTTTTTAGTCGCAAACCATACTTAAAACAAAATAGGATTTAAAAAAATATTTTCTCCATATATTATATAAGAAATGAAAGTCAAAAAACATTTTAGAATAATTTTTAAAAAAATCGGGCATATAAGGGTTAAATACATAAGTATGTATTCTGTACGAAAAATTCATTTATTCACAAGAATATAGCATTCATATCCCCACTTGGGAATGAAGGGGATTCTTCATTATTCTCAAGTATCATTCCACAGACCACTCATGGCAGATGGTCCACCAGTCCATTCCCACATAAAGCTGTCGAAAGTTCTCTTTTCCTAATGAACAGATCGAAGTGTTGTCGAGAACCTTTTTCTCCAAATGAAATGATTAAATGAAAAAAATGGAAAAAGAACAAAAGTATATCTATCCCAGCAAATTTTTCGTATCTATCCTGCGTGTTGGTGAGGGAGGGGGTTACCTTTTATCGGGTCGTCATGACACTTTTGTGTCGTGGTGCCCAAATTAATGGGCTGCCGTCGACATTAAGGTGCCGAATCTGCCCTGTAATAAATGGCGGTTGCTATAGAAAGGGTGGACGAGGAATCCGGGGATTCTGGATGGACGCGAAATGAGAGAGGAGGCTATTCCATAATGGCCTGACTGAAAAGACATTTGCGTCGAGGGTTTCGGGACAAATGCGGCAAAGTGGTAAAGGAAAAGTGATTAATTTCTGGTGGAAAAGACTGGACAGTGATTTGTTATATGATTCTGTTTATTCAAAGTAACCGGATTCTTTTCTTGTTCGTGTTTAACGAGAGATTTCTGTTGCGAATTTTGGGATAATATTGAGGAGAGTTCTTTTTAGAGATGAAAGGTCCTTATATCTCTTTTCGGTGGTTCTGATTTTAAATAGTACGTCTGATAAGAACTGTGATATTAAAACAGATGTGAAATCTGACACTTCTGAACTAAAAATAATAGAAATCTATATACACTATAGAAATTAGAACTAAAATTTTGTCCTAAAATTACTGAACGTCTCTTTATATATTATCGAATTATATCCACAATTTTATTATACAAATCCTTTTGTTATTGTTGTTGTTTTCAGTTAAAAAATGTTAGAAAATCCCTGCTAGATAATAATATCTCAAAACTTTCGCTGAATTTCTTGAAATGTATTCGGTTTCCATTCAGCAGCTTTTGTCTGATTGTTATTCTGGAATGCACAGGATGTGTATGCAAAAGTTGAAATATCGAAAATAATGTCATGGAAACAGGAAATAAAATTTAAAACAGTCGTTCAAAATAAATATCTACTTAATGCATTCACTTGCGTAGCATGGGTAAATGGTGGCTGGGGCGTAATTCAAATTTTCCACCCCTAGTTGCGGCATTTACCATCAGTGGCTTAGTAAATGTAAATGGCGCTAGAGGCATAGTATTATTTATCGTCCCCTCGTTATATTTGGCATTAAAATTACACAGAAAGATGCTCATTTTTTGTCTCCTTGGTGCTTCCTAAAGCTGGTGCCTGGAGTATCTATACCCCTTGTTACCTCACCTTCTCCGTCTTTACACCACTAGTATTCAAATGTAAGAATCATTTTTCACAATCAAAGACTTTGGTTTTAAAAGAGCAAAGATAGTCATTTGCAAAATATGGATCATTTTAATACCTTAGCTAGCAATTTTTTTTTCATACAGTTTCAGTATAAAACTTGGTTGAGTACGAATTTCTCTGTCGGACGGTTTCGACTAGGCATGTAAGTTTCACTTAGGGTTTTTACCGTTTATTCCTTGCTTTTTCTTTTAGATACATAAAAAGCTACAAGCATAATTTTCTGTAAAAAAATGGAGGAAAGACACAAAAGTTACTTCATAACAAGCACTATTGATCTTGCCGAAAATTATTCTGTCCAATGAATTCTTAAGCGTTATTTTTGACGTTGAATTAAACTTACCAGATTTTTGGAGCGTCAATGCGGGATCTTTTAAAATCTAAATGCGCAATCCAGGATGGTGGGGAGAGGAGATAGTATTGCAGAAAGTTTAAAAACATGTAAATAAATAATTCAGAAATTTACAAACTTTGAAATAGTTAATAATTTAAAAATTGGAAAAAGGTAGAGATGAAGAAGCATAAAAAATATATTTCGCATGAACCAAAAGGGAAATATCAGGGACATTTCATTCAAATTCAGGATACATTTTCATTCTCGGACAAAGAGTGAAAAATCGGGAATTTAACTGCTAATCTGTAAAGTCTTGTCACTTTAAATGTAAAGCAAAAATTGGGAATTAGAATTCACCTTTATCTTACTTTCATTTAAAAATTAAGTTTCCTAATCCATTTTTAAAAAATTAAACCTAGTTTATTTTATTTAAAATGAGCTATTAAGTTATAAATGATATTTGGTACAATTTGAGATATATAATCCAAACTCAGGAAAAATACGGGACTCTTTTTTTATAAGGTACAAGCAGTCAACATCACATGATCACTTTAGTTGAAATTACTTGTTGTACAGAACTGTATGTATAACCATCATTTCGTCCAAATAAAATGAGCTCTTCTGAATCACACAGTGCTTGTCTTCCTGCTTAATTCCTGTCTTCATTTGCGTGACGCCACCAAAAACACAGCGTAAGACAACTTGCAATGAGATCTACACGTTGTCCTGGATCGATTACGTGCATTATTTGACTACGAGATCATTAAACATTAAATTCACCACATTAAACAGCAGTGGCATGAATATAGGATCAATCGCTCGACCTACATTGTCCACGCAATCTTTCAATGCTACTGCAGCATAAACATGATGAATGAAGCTTATCTGCTTAACACTGGAAGACCGTGGCGGCCTGTTGGTAAGGTCTCGGTTTTGAATTCGAACGGTTCCAGACTCGAAACCCGATTTCACTGAAGATCCGCCGTGTTTGTCGGCCCGTTGCAGGCTAAATCAAACATGGGTCAAATGTCTTCCCGCTGGTGTGGTGCGGAAGCTTGGAGACGGAGGCGCCAGCTCAGGTGTCGTCCTCGTTATCTGACCCCGGCTCACAACTACGAGGTCCATTCCAAAATACTCCTAGAGTCTCTTCAAAATGGAACGTTAATATAACAAACTAATTAACTAATTATTAATATAATTTGGTCAAAGGTATTTCTTTGTAAATAAGTAATAATTAATTTAAGCAAAATGACTTTAAGATTAAACCAACATAAAATAAAGATTTTAAATTTGCTAATAAATATCTTTAAAGAGATTTAGAGAGATCACACCTGATAAAACTTTTCTTTACATCTCGATCAGTATTTAATTAAAACTACATAATCATCTATGAGCTATTAGTGTTTCACTAATGAATAGTCTATGTAATCTGGGCAACAGAGTATACTTGATATTTCAATACATAATTTAGCCACAGAATATTCTAATCTATTCGAACCAACGCTAGAATCCAATTTCATCTTAAGAAACCTTTTTAGGTTCACTAATAAATAGATCAAATGATTCCTTGCCGGATTAAATGGAAGTTGTTTGAGGAAAATATTAAATTTGGGTTTTCTTAACGATTTGTTCTTGACCTTTAGGGACCAATTAGAAACAAAGACTTTGAGGTTTAAAGTTTCAGCTTAAGGATTATTATGGCACAGTATACTCAAATACCATTTAAGCCTTATTTTTCGTGTTGAAGTTTCGATTGAGTCGTGTACTGGTACATGAAAACTCTTAAGACCTTATTCGCTATTTATACGCAATATAGACGATTTTTGTTTGGATTATTGCTTACTTGTATTAAAAAATTGATACTTTCGTCTATTTTGTTTCTTCTCCTTTTATCTATACGTAACTTTTCCCGCGGACTTTTTTAAATGAATAATTTGATTCTTGAAAGTTAATGGAATGATTAAATAAGTTTATAATTATAATGGCTCAGATATTATTAATTAGGCAGACAATATTGCCTTATTGTCTCTGACATATTTTTCTGTTAAAATGTTTTAAAAAAATAATAATAATAACTTTTCTTATAATTACGCAAAAATAGTTTCATATTTTATTCAGTTTGAATTTTCTGGAAAATCATTACAAAATGTTAAGGAGTAATCCAAATGATATATTAAATTGTATAACTTTTTTTATATTTCTTCTTATTCTAAGATAACAGGTGCAGAAGAAATGTAAAACTAATTTAAAATAATGATGTTTACTCTTCTTTGTTCTTAGGAATGGTTGAGTTTAAGTAGAGAGATACATGCATGTGTTTGTATCGCACCATAAACACTTCGATTCCAAAGTCCATATCTACAAAATATAACTTCTTATTGAAATTCAAGATATTTGAATGTGATTAGTTATTGATGAAATAAAGAAAGTGGACAGCTCGTCTTGATACACCGAAGGAAAAAAAAGAAAAAATTAAGTAAATGGACTTCAGTCTTACACTCTTAATTCAATCACGTAAAAGAGTTACTAAACTATCTGTAATGTCTATATGAGATAAGCTCTTATTGAAAGTTAACCAATATTTTGAACAAATTTTTACTTTCTGTTTCTCCAAATACCGTAATTTAGTTTAAATTTCAAATAAAAGCTTTACCTCGTCATCAGCTATGTAACCTTCTTCAATTCAAAGTTGAAAGAGAACAACTTTACCAGAGTATTTTAATTTGAAGCGTAAGCGATGGATTCATGACTTTCGGAATGAAAGATATTCTTATTTTAAATTTACATGGATATCTTTTGACTGAGAGGATTTAAAACACTAATACAATGTGTCAGAAACAAGGATACAACGAATGCTGTTTAATTCAAAATAATTTCCCTTTGTATATCCAATCATACACATATAGAACATCCATGTGTTTATTCAAAAAGGAAAACCTTCCAAAATGAATATAAAATTCGACACAACCTGTCTGGGTTGTAAATATTGTACTAATTATAAAATGGGGAGACCAGGGCAAGTGAGCGAGAGTGGTAAGATGAAGAATTACTTATTTTAAGTTCACTACTAATACTATTACCGTTCCACCATATTGAGTATTAATGCTCCAACTGTTAGAAAGTAAAAAATATAATGAATTCTCATCACCATTTCGTTGTTGTTATATTGCTCGTGTATGTTTGACGTGCTGTATTTCAATATCTTCAACATCAGATTCTTGAGTAACACCTAAGATATTTGGCTATTCTTTGCTATACATGACTACCTTAGCCATTACGCTTTTCAAAATCTGCATTTATCCTTTATCTCTTGTAAATCCCACCACAAAAAATCAAGACTTTAACATTTCCGATTGGAGCAAGATGACCTGGGGCAAGTGTTTTTTACTGTTTTCGAATACATGAATTTTTAAAATTTATTTTGCATAATTTTCCTGAGCTACATGAACCGCAAACTGTTTCATATGTTGTAGGCGCCAGACCTAGAGAAAATTTTAAATAATTACATAGGAAAGAAGAGATGTCAGAAAACGCAGAATGTGGAAGAAGAGTGTTTAAAGAAGGAAATTCAATAGGGTTCTAGTTGCAAAAAAGGAGTCGTTACAAAGAAATTGAAGTTTGATTCCTAAAAAAAGAAACCCGAACTTCTGAAAATCATGACGTCAGCTCACACTTTCAGAAAATATAATTCAGTCTTTTTTGCGTTTGATGAGATCTTATGTGACCCTCCATCGAAGATTGAATCGAGTGTTGTAATTGACCAATGGTGGCACGAGGCAACTTAAGAAGAAAAAATTTGTGTCTAAATTCTTGTAAATGAAAAATATTGATTTGAAAACACTGATTATCTACTAATCAAGGAAATAGTACTTAAAAAAATGTTTATTAATTATGTTCTGCCTATATTTTTTAAAAAATAAAATATAATCATTTAATTATAATTGTCATCTTGTCCCGTTACCGAGGCAAGATGAAAATTATGCAAGATTTAAATGGAAAATAACTTTGATTGTATTAAAATAAAAGTTTCTCTATTTAGGTACAGCACAATAAAAGGTCAATCTAATAACAGATACAAAGAAAAAATGATTTCAAAAATCAATTTATTAAAAGTGGTTTACTGTTAACATAAACTTAACTTGCCCTGGTCTCCCTATATAAGATAGGCATTTAAATTTTGTAGAGGCATATTGTAAAAATATTTGTACTACACAACACATTCAGATAAATGATATTTGTGTGAAAAGATGTTTCCTTAATAATGCCAGACAATAATCAAATATTTTGTTTAATCCGCAACAATATCAATTATGACATGATTAAAACAACAGTTAAGAAATTAGAGTGCGAATTAGTAGAAATTGATCTTTTGTAAATATTTGTTTCCTTTATTTCCCACTTAGAAGTCATTTCTTCATGAAAATGTCAATTCAAAACTTAAAGTAGAAGTCTTATACTCTCGATATTAAGAAATTTAAAATAAAATTGAATACATCTTTACCTGATCCAGAAGCCTATCGATTTATTCTAAAATTATAGCCTTATAAACTTTTCAAAGGTCGCAATAACTCTGGAAATACTAACTCTTCCAGCTTATCTTTATCCTAAGGATGAAAAATCCTGAAACTTCAGTCAATTTTGACGTCAAGATCGTAGAGAAATTAAATGTTGGAGGTTTCGTTAGCTTCTTGAGAGATATGTAGTAGTACGATATTCTTGCACAGAAATAATGTTCAATCAATAGTGTAATAAATCTCGTAGACATTATGCTAATATTCTGCTAGAATAGCGTTCATTATTTGGAACGTACATATACATTTGCTTATTCTGAACATTCGATGCTGCTTCATTTGCAGAAAGTACTTAGCAAATGCTTCTTCCTGATGCATAGGTGCATTCAGTTTCAAATTATTAAAGCATTAATGTGTTTTTAAGCTGTTATTGTAATATATGAAGGTAGTTATTAGTTAATTTCTAATATTGTTTCAGTACAAAAAGTTGCATAATTTTTTTATTGTTTTTCTAAATATTTGTTGTCATACATATATTTTGTTTCGATTTTAAATTATTAAGTGAATTCTAAATTATTTGTTTCGAAGGTCTGAATTGAAGGAAGAAGTGAAAGTTTTCTTTCCATTTTAAAGGGTCTGATAGGTTCTTTGCATTTTTATTACAGAAAAAGAAATTATAGCTGATAAGTGGTTCAAGGATTAGCAATATTTATCGGCTTGATATTGAGAGAATGTTAAGGTAAAATGTACGGAATATCATTACAGTTATATTATAATCTGTATTTTACCACCAGGGAGAATGTTGTCATCCTCTACATTCTCGTATAACTTCAGTGCATGGAACGTTTATGTGTTTTGCTTGATAGAGTGAAGAGGAATGTATATGCACTCTTAGACCTCTTTCTCTACTGATTGATCTCAAATTCGATACAAATCAACATTATGTGTGTAATGGCCACGTTTCATTCACAGTTTAGTTTACATTTTGAGTTTTCACATACGAATGACATACGGACAGTTTACCTGCCGGCGGATTTGTCCTAAGATGCGTATACGAAATACTAACACAGATCAAAGTTTTGTGTATAAATGCGAACTAAAATTCATTCATCAGCTTGCTGTACTTTTATTTAAGATTTCTCATGCACACGAATACAAAAATCGACAAACAAATAAACAGTTGTGGGATTGGTCGAAAAGTTTATACAAATCTTTAATTCGGATGTTATACTATATGACCTAATTTCACCTTCTTTCTGATTATTGCGTAATTGAGATACTATGATCTCATGTAGGTAGGGAACACAGACTTCACCTGACGGATTTTATTCTAAACTTTGACAGAAATTGAATTTCAGTTTAAAACAGCATACCGAATTTCGTTTAGCCATTGTGTTTTTGAATTTTCGACACGACAGACATACATAATCCCAAGAAAATTGTTTCATGCAGGGAAGTCTAAAACGTTAAGAATCCATCAAACTAATCATCAAAATATCAAGGTCAATTTCTTGGACGACTACAGTATCTGTCTCTTTATATTCTCTTTTTCACCATAAAATTTCGTTATGGCGTCATTTTATTGAAATGTGGCGGTGTTTATTCTAATTTTGCATAATGACTCAAATATGTTGCATATCTATATTAATTTCGTTTCATAAAATCGTATACGAAAGAGTAAAAATGCGAAAATCTTTCATAAACATTCATTCATCTAGAATAAATTCAGATAACTATTACTCTCGACTGGAGCGATATTATTTCTACAGTGAACCTCTTCGAACATAGGCCACCCTCTTAACGGCCAATTTTTCGTGGCACGGATTTTTTTCGGCCCATAAACCTAATGTTAAATAACCCCTAAGTACGGCCACCCAACCCCTCTGAACGGCCGCCAGGTGAGTTGCCCATCCCATTTAACAAAAGCATCGGTTGAGATTTACTTTTTAAACTGAAAACGAACTTGAAAAATGGTTTTTTTCGAGAAGGTAAAAAACTTAAAACAGTCACAAATTGTATCCTTTTTTTCAAAAATGTAAAAATTATTAAATAAAATACTATTTTCTCTTTAGATAAGTCTCAAACTTTATTTTAAATAAGAAATATGTGTCAGACTTGTTTATATTATGTATTAAGCAATTATCTTGTAATTATAACGAAAACCTTCAGAGTGGCCACCCCTCTGAGCGGCCAATTTTTCTCGGAACGGAAGGGCTGGCCGCTCAGAGAGGTTTCACTGTATATCTAAAAATAATTTAGATAATTATGAATGTACCCTAACCACCCAAGTTGAAAATTCCAAATTCGGTAAGATAATATCCTGTTATAGAATCTTTTATAGTATTGAATTCTTCCGTTATCCCAAAGTAGCAACTATTATAGCCACAAAAAGTAAATATTAGCTGCTAGGTTAACAATTTATGCACAGATATCTGCAATTTTGAAAATTCACTTGAGAACGTAGGTAAAATTAATTGTAATAAAGGCGAGATTTTCTACACCATAAAATTTTGCTATGGAAACATTTTATTAAAATGTGTCGGTGTTTTTTTCTTAATTTTTTTGCATAATTAATCATATGCTGCATATCTATATTAATTTCCGTTTCATAAAAATATGTTTAAGTTTTTTAAACTTTAATCTGACTGATAGTATTTCGTTCTGTTGAGAATAATTTAGAAAGATTTTTTTAGAAATGTATCCAAAAGCATGATAATACCGACAAAATATTTTTAGACCATCTGAGGAAGAAAATAAATTTCAGTACATTTAAAAAGAAACATAAGTTTATCATTTACTTTCCGATTTTAATCGTCGAAAATTCTGTCACTAAACGTGATTAGCAATGTTAAAGGATAGAAATTGGGATGAGATATCAAAAGCACTATTTTTTTTACGGTTGGTGCAGATTCTGTTTAACTAAGCAATTACACTTATACGTCCCAGACAGAACTAATCTGCCTACCCTTTGATCACCATCATAACAATTTTACTTCAGTGCGTTGTATATCACACCATAAGTAATTTGTAAATTTATTGCTCATGAGGAAAGACAAGAATAGGTAGCACTTTGGGCAATCGAAAGAAAGCAGAAACCTTATCTGTTATGGAATTAGAAAGCTCTACCAGTCAATAGTATAAGTTTATAGAAACAAATAAGTAACTTTTAAATTATAGCTTTATTTAATGAATAATAATTTTTTCATTCTTCTTATTGTGTTACAGAGTTAAAAGGAAATTCAGAGATTTTATCCATGCTTAATCTAAATGTCAAAGCCGATTCATATGGAATTCAAGAATTAATATAAATTATTATTTTTATTAATTTTCTTAAAGATTCGGAAGAAAATCCGGAATATATCAAATATTTTTATCGGCAGAAAAGCAAAGAAAAATTGCTTTTCTATTAATTAGTTATGAAATGGATTATTAGAAATTGTAAAAGAATAATGATTTGAAAACTATTTTATATTATTTTATGTATTTATATTATTTAAAACTATTTTATTCTATAATTTCTGCTTGCTCTTCGCTAGAAATACAGCTATCAGAATCTTTATTCTTTTAAGAAAATTTCAAATATCTTCATTAATTTTCAAACGTTATTTATTTGACTTCTTCTAACAAAACCACCATTTCTGTAAGGAAACTTATTATCACTTTGTGAAGAGATATATGAAGTTTTAAACTAATTTAAAATAAAAGTTGAAACAAAATACTTATGAAAATAGTAGGAAACATTTTTATAATAACATTACAAAAACAACATTTAGGTAAAATCTAATAATTTTGTTAGTTTCAAAAATCTTTCAAAATAAACATGGGAACCAGATTTTAGGTTGAGAAGTTATTTCTAATATTCCATAACTCATATCTGAAATATGAAAATATTTTTATTTAAATTGTAAAATTATGATTATTATATATTATGGTAATCAGAAATCTCTCCTTATGATTAACATCACATAGATGGATGCCATCATTATTATTTTCATCGAATATTAAATTAATACTTACTTGGGTTTCTAAAATTTTAACTCGTCTATCTCAAAAGCTGTTTGTTGCTATTTATTCACCATCAGATCAAGTAAAAAATAATTAGAATAATCATTTTTAATTGGATGCAAATAAAATATCGTTGTTTCGACAATTAAAGGAAATGATCGCTTATGCAGCTCAATAAATAATTGCTTCCGAAATTAATTTCTAACCGGAGCCACCTGAAAATTACAATAAAAAAGCAAATAAACTAACAAAAAGTATATTTATTATAATTATAATTAACAAAAAACTCAAAACTGGACTCGCAGTTAATTAAAGCCAAAGCACTGTAATTACTACTGTAAAATTAATATCTTTTAATTGGGGTAACTGCAAATAGATAAGTATTTTTGAGTTCTAGTTCTTAATGAATCTATTTTCAAAATTGTATTGAAATCTAATGTTAATGATAGCATGTTTCGTAATAATAGTAATTAAACTTTTTATTGCTTTATAAAATATGTCTTCATTAGTATTATTCATTGGTTATTTTTGTCACTTTTTAATATGAAAACTGAAATCATCCTTCAATTAAGTAACTTAGTATTTTTATACGAGATATATTTACGAAATAATATTGTTTTATTAAGAGATTTGCTCATCTTTTAAAGCATAAAACAGAAAGAATAATATATGATAAGGTATGATATATTTCAATGGCAGCTTTCTTAGCACAGGTATCCAGTTTTAATTTGTTTTATGCGTTGTTTCAAATCCACGACCATTAATATTGGATGAAATTTTTACTATTAATCTTGATATTGTTCAACAAGCTTGTTTTTAGTCTTGATATTTCGTTTATATATTTGTTTTCGTTTACCACACAGACTATAAAATATTTTTAGGTGCTCTGCGATAAAATGTGTAAGATTTATTTTGTGAAACAACGTCAGGCATGATGAAACATAGTAAATGAAGTTGGACTTATAAACGTTCACGTTCATTGATATCTTGGATGAAAATTCCACCATACCATATGTTTTGACAAACAATCCACAGTCACCTGAAACTAAATGGTTTACATATCAATTTTTGTTGACACCTTCTCATTTAGACTTACTTATTCAATACTATTTTATTTTGCAGGCATTGTTACGAATTAAATCTGATTTTCAAGTACTTTAAATTAATTTAGTTCAGTTTTATAAACATCCCGCTTTAAAGCAACACGGCCATTTTTGAACGGACCTGGTAATTTTAAACCGTGGTCAGATGACAAAGACATCACTTGACTATTCCTTTAAAAATATTTCAACACTACACCAACAGGGAAGACATTCGACCCTGGATTTTCACATTTAACAAGCTCCAGAAATTGGGTTTCGAAGCTGAAATCCTCTGATTCCGAATCGAAACCTTATTGCAAGACCACAACTGCTGTGCGTTTCACAAAGGCTCCTTAAGAGAAAGATAGCTACGCTTTCCAAAATTTCTATACGTTCCAAGTAAGATTACCATGTGATAATGAAATTAAGTGACTTCGAACTAAAACCTTTGACTTTGTATATTAGGAAAAAGAAAGTAATTTGTAGTGAAATAAGCCATGAAATTTTATGACAATAAGCAGAAAATTGTTCCTTTTACTACAGTAACCAGTTTTCTGAGCGTCTGTTAATTTGGGGAACATTCTGTAACATTGGGAATATTCTGTATATCTGGGGAGTAAGGACTTAAACAGTGATAAATCCTGGACTATACAGGAAAATCCAGAACGATTGTTTAATTTATCAGTGACACTAATGATAGCATGGACCTACATATTATATCATTGAAAATAAACAAAAAAATGGTACTGAACTAGAATTTTGCATTTAAATATGGTTTCCACATCCTACGTTCAGTAATACCTCGAAGTTACCAGGTAGGTTGGATCGACGAAAAGCTTATAAATCAGGTCTAACTTTCCATAAATATACGTGCGAATTATTAGAGGCAATGCCTAGCAAAACAGTTGCTTGAAAGAAGAGTATGTGATAAAGAATATAATTTTCATTCATATCGATACAAAATAGTATACATATCAGAGTGTAAAAGTGTTACACAAAAGGAAGTTAGTTCGATGTCGATGAATTCTTAAAATCTAACAAACTCTTCTGACGACACGATTCAACGACCTTTCTTTCCTCACGTAAAATTTCTTTATAGCCAACTAATAATTTTTAGTTCCTTGCTTTGTAGTTATAATGCATTCATCATTACAGTCTGCTGTCCACAAAATTTCTAACCCTTTTTTCAAATGACCCAAAAACCTTCTGTCACATTTGCAGTTATCATTTGCTTTTTTGGTAGATTTGTGTCTGACTTGTCGGCTTCTACAGTAGCGATTTGCTCGTACATCTCTGTACAAGCTCATCGTCCCATGTCCATCGAACCGGTTCGGTTGCTGTAATGCCAACAGGCACGGCCGGAGTTCTGTACAAGCTCATCGACTGCCAACTCACTCTCACAACAGCTCACTGAAATCATTGCTATCATCTTCCATATCAAATTGCCTGGGAAGATTGACAACTTCTATTACATATACCACACGAACAGTTTCTAGCTTCGTTTTTGTCTCATTTAAAAAAAAAATAGACAAATTTCCTTCTTATTTCTGAATTGTGAATTTGTATCATATTCTAAAATGGGATTTATTCGAAGCAAAAAGGTGCAAATAAGGAACCATGTAACTTCGAATTCACATATGTCGAGGTATTATTGCACAGTAAAAGTTGGAAAGGGAATTTTTCAGAAGACTCATTTTTTAATTAAATCTATTTAATCTTTATGTTTTTGAATATGATTTATTTGATTAAATGTGAAAAATAACGGATATCGGAATTTTCATTAAAAATCAGGACTATTCTAAGACATCTTTTCTCTGGCCAGAAGTATTGTTATGAGTATGTTAGGCATATTAAAACATTTATCTGCGTGTATTAAACAAGTATTTATTACTAGCCGCCTTCGGGGACCAGCTTGTTCGCCAGAAATATAATTTCACTTGAATCTCTTACGCATAATTTTATATTCATGCTTCCCTTAACAAAGTAGTTTTAAACTTAAAATTGTGATAGACATTTAAACCGTCTTCTTTCAGTAGCTTTGCACATTTCTGTTTATTCTCTACATGAAGGTCCCTAATGGAGTCAAGAAACTGTCCGTGTCATGTAACATCTAATTTTAAGCTGTCGGCACCAATATCACTTTCTTATTCGTGCAAAATACGCATAAAATCATATCAACCGTATTTATTCAGCTAAATGGATACATTTCCAAATATATTGATTATCTTAAAGGACGTTGTTTACAGATTTCCAGAAAAAGTGGTGAAATGAATAAAGGAAAGAAAATTCTTTAGGATATATTGCCTTTGCTTTTAACACTGGAAAAGAAATACGCAAATAAATATTTGTTTAAACAATGACAATGGTTTGAATTTCATTGTAACGATGAAAAGTATTGTTGTAAATTATGCATAAAAATATATTTGAAATAATCATTAAAACTATACAAAAAATACTGCAGCAACTTAATTGATAACATTGAGAAGATGCTCTTTTGAACTTTCAGATAGTGTAAAAACAATTTTTTGCTATAATATTTTCGGAAGTTATTAAGGAAAAACGCCAAATTTTCGCTGAATTTTTAATTAATTAAAATTTAAGAAAAGGGCTCCGAGTTGCACAGTCTCACCTTCCAAAGTTTGTTTGTGCCAAATTTCGTAGCTCTAGGTTCAGCGGTCTGCCCTGTAGAGCGCCAACACACAGACACACATTCTCCTTTATTTTTAGTAGATATATATATGAGAATTATGTTAGGCTGTAATCTAAAATATTAATTTTACTAGTTTTTATAAATTGTGCAATATTCTTAAGATATGCATTAAATAAAATTTTTAATATTTCTAAAGAAACAAACTAGCTCATTAATTTTATTAATAGTTGTAGAGTATGAAAATTTGAAGGATGTGGAATTTAATATATAAACTGAAAAATAAAATAGCAGATGAAATCGTGTATGCTTCGTCAGGCGGAGGAGAACAATATATCTCTGAAGCCGTGGCTTTCATCTTAGGCCATATATTACAAAAAATTTTTATTTGTAACTAACTAGCCCGTGGCTTTGCCCACGTTTATTTGTTCTACATGTATGAAAGAAAAAACACACTCGCTTTTACGACCTACAGTTTCCGAGTTCTAATATTCAACTCCTAAAGAAGTTTTAGGGTCCTCAATCCTAATTAATTACTACCCTAAACCTTTCGGAAGAACGACATTTACAGTTTCACCGTTTGGCCCATGTATGCAAACATGACTTGGAGTTACCGCTCCAGAACATACAACACAAAATTGACCATGAGAAAAACTTGAGCTTTCTAAGTTGATACCAGCCACTCTTGTTTGACATCGTGTGTCAGCCCAAATGATAAGTTTGCACTCCACGCCTCACCAGAACTTTTCCAAGTGTGATAGCTATTTCTGATGAAGAAACGACAGGAGCTATTTGATGTTTAGATCGAATTTCAGCAAGGATCAAACTAATTAAAAATGTTTTTCAGTTCAAAAGATGCCAACAGCACGCGGTGCTCCCGGGTGGTCACCCTCCCAAGTACTGACCGCGCCCGATGCTGCTTAACTGCGGTGATCAGACGAGAACCGGTGCTGTCAGCATGGTATGGCCGTTGGCTGATGTGTAGATCGAATTTCAGCAAGGATCAAACGAATTAAAAATGTTTTTCAGTTCAAAAGATGCCAACAGCACGCGGTGCTCCCGGGTGGTCACCTTCCCAAG
>BGPR01000113.1:423013-513481 GCA_013235015.1 Araneus ventricosus
ATCGAATTTCAGCAAGGATCAAACGAATTAAAAATGTTTTTCAGTTCCACCTGGGGATTAAAGGAAGAGTAGGCCACTGTTCCCTTCAGCAATCGAATTCATCATTACTTCATAAGGTGTTCGCTGATCTTCTGTTTGTCGAAGTTCATTTGCTCCCCACAATTCTTGTAATGTATTCGCATAGTAGTTTGTTTTCTGTAACAATTCTCTCTTCAAGGCATTATGTATCGTCTTGTACTGTACCTACTCCTTTATGCTGCTATAGAGTCCCGAAAATTTCGTTGGTGAAAACACGCGTTATTTTCCATTACACGGCCATTTTCTTTTGAGTTGAATTGCAATAATTACGAAATTCAACTAACGCGTCAGTTAATAATATTCATGGAGCAAAAAGCATCGTGTACTGGATGGAATGCCAACGCGCTTATCTCTTAAAAATACTTTTGATTGAGATTATATTTTGGTCAAAATATGAAAAAATATATGTAATGTCCGTTCGGTGATCCATATTCACTTAGTTATCATTACTGACTTGATGCCATCTGTCATGGGGTCGTTGACCAGTCACAACACCATTATTGTACAGCTAAGGGAATCTGCTTATTTATACGTCAACATCCTGTCCTGGTACTCGAGGTGGGATACTATAAAGGAAATATAAAGTATTTAAAATGCAGACTTCTAAAAATAAGTAGATAACAAATAAAACTACTTACTAAAAGTATTAATATAAAAATTCATTTAACAAAAACAATTTTAAAACATACTTTTATTAGTGTACTAAAAAATATTTTCTTAATATTTTAATTTGTTTCTACTTTTTAGTCTTTAATTTATAAATCACTAGCCACCTTTGGCGACCAGCGTGTTCGCCAGAACTTCAAATTGTTGTGGATATTTAATCCATGTTCTATTAGTGACCTTGTACCTGTTCTGCTCATTGTCTATATAAATATTCCTAATGGAGTCAAATAACTGTAACTTCTAATTCCACGTTGTCGGCACTATCTTTACCTTTTTATTCCTCTTGTAAAATATGCATTTGATTTCAGTATTAAAATGACGGAGCACATTTTATATCCAGCGACATGTTAGCTGGATTAAAACATGTGGAAAAAGTATGAAAACATAGCAACCATAATGCTTCAGCTTATGTTTCTTAATATAAGCAAAGTAATATCTCTGAGAGCTTTGTTTACAGATTTAACAAAAAATTTGATGAAATAAAATATGAAAGCAAAATCTATTAGGATATTATCTCAGATTACAACAATGAAAGAGAAATACGGTATTAAATATTTGTTTAAACAATGAAAACTGTTGATTCTCGTTGCAACAATGAAAAGTATTGTTGTAAATTATGCCAAAAAGTATTTTAATTTTTAAAAAAATTTAATGAAACATTGTATGGCAACTTAATTGATAGCATTGAAAAGTTAATTTCTTGCACTGCAGTTAATTGTTTGCACTTTCAGATGGTGTAAAGATGATTTTTGAGCTGTAATGTTTTCGGAAGTTATTACGTAAAAACGCCAAAATTTCTATTAATTTTTAATTGATTAAAATTTAAGAAAAGGGCTCCGAGGTGCACATTCTCACCCTCCAAAGTATGTTTGTGCCAAATTTTGTAGCTCTAGGTCCAGCGGTCTGCCCAGTATTATTATCTACTAATAATAAATCCCTAAATAAAGGAGAATGTGAAATCCATTATCTCAGAAACTATTAAAGCTAAAACAAAAAGAAAGGAATGTATTTATAGGGAATATTACGCTCTTTAATTTGTAAAATCAATTGTAATTTTAAAACTGAATAGCTTTCGAGATATTCAAGCAAAACTAAAAAAGGAGGGATGAAATCTAAGTTGGCGGCGCAATCTCAGCCACCAGGTCCGGGGACTTTTAGCATGTTCATCATTAGCCCCTCACGAACATGTGTACCAGTTTTCAAAACTATATGATTTAATGTTTTTTCAAACCCTTCATTGACCGATTATCAACTAAAAGTTTTTACAAACTCATCCACGTTGAGACCAATTATCTCAAAAACTATTTAAGCTAGAAGAAAACTAAAAGCCTGCATTTGTAGGGAATTGTACGCTATTTAATTTGTTAAATCACATGTCGTTTGAAAATTAAATAGTTTTTAAGATATTCAGGAAAAACTAAAAAAGGGGGATGAAATCCAAGATTCCGGGGCGAGAGCTCACCCCCCCCCCAGGACCAGGGACTTTTAGTATGTTCATCAGGAGCTCCTAATGAACATGTGTACCCGAATTTTCAGAACTATATGATTTAATGTTTTTTCAAACCCTTCGTTGAGTGGATTTGTTTTTATCTCAATAGCATGCCAGTTCCGTCACATGAAGTTACTTTTGAAGGGGGAAAATCGATTTTTGTATTAACTCTTTGAACCCCGCTAGAGTGAGAATTCCAGTACCTATAAAACCTATATTTTCGTTTACGAAAACATAATGAAATCCTTCCTTTCTTTACAGAAATTCCAGGAGGACGACACCCCAGTTTGGGCAATCAATTGTCAACAAAGAAAGGACATTTATCCCACAAAATTCGCCGCCCGAAACCGCCTGAGTCCGGCCACTTTCGAATGGGGCGGTTTGAGGCGGGATAGGTCTCATAGAGATAAGTTAAAGTTGATTGTTTGGGAAACTGGTGTGTTGAAGGAATTCCCAATGTTTTTGAGACCATTTTACTTCAGTCTTACTTATTGACCTTCTGACAATTCTTTGCTCTTCGATACTAATTGGATATATGATGGACTAAATAACAGTATACAAGGATTTAGAAAAATATCGTAGATAATAGATATACAGGTTCAACCGAAAGTCCCTGAAACATTTCAAAATTTAATATAAAATCATTGTGATATCAGTGTGATAAATGTCTGTACCGCAATACAGTATCGACGCACAGTTCGTGCAATTCCTAATTCTCGTGAAGCCTTCGTGTTGACCATGTAGGACTGCGAATAAACATTTGGCGGATTCGTTCGGCCTCATTATTTGACGTGCGTGACCTATCACTTCTTGGTCTATCCAACACGCTTACAGTCTCTAAAAGACTTCGGTGCCTTGGCAAAATGCTGTTTCGACAAGGTGCAGCTATATTAAACGTAGTACGAAACTTTTTTTTTTCTTTGAACTTGAATAATCGACTTTGATTCAAAGTACCAACCAATGCAGTTTACTCTTGTCGTTGGATTGGAAGCTTACCTTACTAGCGCTATCTATGTGCAAACAATTGAGCCATTCTTCATGTCAAAAAAAACACCTTTATGCCGCGTAATGCTATGCAGTGAATAACGCACACTGATATCACATTTTTTTAATTTTTTTATTATTAAATGTTGAAATGTGTTAAGGATTTTTGGTTCACCTGCATTTCGACGATTCATTTTACTTTTTCACACACTTTGGATATTCCACCTGAACTCAAATTTTGAAACTTATTGATGGATATAATATAATTAATGAAAGAAAGATTACAAATATAATCCAACTGGTTAATTATGGAGTTCAGAGACTGAAAAGGTCATCTTTTAAATGTTGGTATAATATATCTATTTTTTGTTTTATCGCTTTTTAATCTCTTTACGTATAATTTAAAAAAAAAAAACTTAAGATAAGGTTTAGTTATCTGTAAGCTCCTCGCTTCTTTCATTCTGGTGAAATGAGTTTTAAAAGAATGGCTGCTACATTTTATAGAACCTTTAAAAATTTAGTTAAAAATCTAATGTGCATATGTTTTGATAAGCGCAATTAATAATTAGTAAATTATGTATGATGAAAAATGAAGTAAAATGCAATACATGATAGGTCGACAAGCAGTTTAACCACACCTCATTGTCTTTTATTTATATTTGTTTGTTTGTATGTAAAAACAAAATTAATTAATTGTACGATACCTTTCGCAAACCTTGATTGATAACTTTGGAAACCAGCGGAAGTGGTCTCCCCAAAACTTTCTCGTATCCACCCTAACACGGGTGGGGAAAAAATACACTAAGCGTCATTCTCTAACACAAGTGGGGGAAAAAGCGAATCGGTCGCGCTTTTTTTGCGTCGTGGAATGGCGAAGAAACCGAATAAGCAATTTGAACGCCTTTTTTCAACCGATTGAAACGAAAATTGGGCACTGATATACAGTTAATAATCGCAGACCAAATACCAATTTTTATTTATCTAAGTCATAGCGTTTAGGAGTTATCATGTTCACAAGTATGCGATTATACAGACCGACAGACAGTCAACCCTTTGACGGAGTTGGTACAAAATTTGATGCGAACCTATATTTCTGATGAACTGTGTACCAAATTTTATTCATCTAGCTATTTAAGTCTTCGACTTATCGTGTTCACATGAACACGGACAGACATACAGACTTCCCGTGGAGGGATTTTGTCTAAAATTTGAACGAAACCTACAAATTAAAAATCATATATCAAATTTCATACCTCTATCTCTAACCGTTTTTGAGTTATCGTGCTCACAGACTGACACACATAATTCCAAAATTGTGTTTTTCAGGCTCAGAGAAAATCTAAAACGTGGATATTCATCAAAATTTCGAGTTCGAATTTTTTAACGATTACAATACTTTCTCTTTGTATACTTCGTGTACGAGAAAGTAAAAATAATGTTATGTAACAAATTTTTAGAGCAATGAATAGCTCCCATTAATTTTAATAAAAATCTAATTAATATTGCCTATTTTTTCAAAAAAATGAATGTTGGTGAAAACTGTGTTTTATTTTATTAATTTTGAAGAAAATATGTACGAGCAGTATAAGCCTAATTCTTTATAAATCATGACTTGTAATACCAGATGTCAGTAGTATATCTCATTATAAGATACGTCAAATTATCATTTCATAATAAAATGACATCGTCGGTGAAAGCAAATAATATTGTCTCTTTTAATTATAAGTGTTTTGTAGTATCTTCCATATATTCTTTTGACACTTTCAGAAAATACCAATGAGAACAGTTTTAATATTCCTTCCTACAACGGTCCGTTAGAAAAATAAGACAGCTTTCAAAATTGTTTCATTATTATATTATTATTATATGTGACATTATTATATTATTATTATGTGTGATATTATTTTATGTGACATTGACATGCACAGGCTTAGACATAGATTCGCTTTATACTATCTATTATAACTTTGAATGCTCCTAATATCCTATGAAGCAAATTAGAATAAATATTTCTGTTCTACTTTAAATTCTTCCTTCATATAGATGAGTAATTTTTGTCACGAAATTTTTATTATTTGAGGATTTTAATGAGACAAACAAAATCTTCTTCACTTCAATCTCTCATAGCAACGTCACAAGCATTTATGAATTTAAAGCACATCACATCCTCATTTCCTGTCTAGGCATTTTATTTCAAATATCTAATTTTAAATTTGAAATGCGATTTTTTATGCAATCTATTAGCATTTCTGGTGTTATAGAATATAAAGAAAAGAATATCAAAAATCATAAAGGCATATAATCTTTCATAACACATATGTAAATAACTTACATAAGCATGATTTTTAATGCCGTTGAATTATAGAGGCTTTCAGTATATTAGTGGCGCTTAACAGCGTCATCTGTTTAAACATCTTTCATGCATAGTCTATAAAAAATATACTGAACTTTCAAATTAGTCCAGTAAATCCGTCAGAAAATAGGGGTTTGCTGTGCAAAAGGGCGGGTAGTTTTGATTTTTGGATATGTTGTTAATGTTGGGCGAGTGTCGTAAAATCCAAGTTTTCGACCTCGTCGCGCCAAGGCGCGCCACTAGAACAAAACATCAACATTTTGGATCTTTTCTAAATTTTTTCACAATATCTCCAGAACGGTTGGTTTTACAGAAAATATTTTCCTTCACAAATTTAAAGTAGAGTAAATTTGTCACAGTTTCAGCCCAAAATCAGCTCTGTAACTTAAATAGTGACCGAGACACAGGCTTCCAAAAAATCACGATTTTCTCAAAAATTTATGAAAATTGTTATTTTTGAATATGTCCTAAACTAATATAAGGTGGTTTACTCAACACATACCATTCCCCATAAAGGATGTGCTGATGTCAATAAGCGGTGGTGTAGAAGGAACGGCGGATGTTAACTGCCATTTGTCTCACTAACTTGGTTGCGAGGGAATCTCCAGAATTGTTGGTGTCAACTTCGGAAACGTTAAATTCAAGCGTAAAGATAAAGTCATTACACTTGCTTCTGTTAACAGCTGTGCTAAAATTGGTAAAGAAAAAATTACTGTGGACCCACTAACCCTCTTCCACAGAATTTGTGTCGCCAAACAGTCAGATGAAGACTTGAAAATGTTTTTCACATTTGAACTGTCACCTTTCCCTTTGTGACTGTTTAATGAAGAGGGAATGCGAAAGGGAACTAAATCGTCCCTGTTTTCAGCGTTCACACCTATCAAAATTGATGCTGTCCAAGGTAAAAATAATTTTGTAATGGTGGATGGAGGCCCCTTACTTCACAAAGTTGTTTGGCAGCGGAACATGAATTTCGGAGACATTTCTAAGAGTTATCTGACATACTTACAAACACATTATGGATCGATAGTAGCCGTAGTGTTTGATAGATATCCTTCTGATGTAAATGGAAAGAGCACCAAAAGTGCAGAACGTATTCGACGAGCAAACTTACATTCATCACATGAGATAATCTTCAATGAAGCCACATGTCCAGAAATTTCTCAAGAACAATTTTTAGCAAATGAAAGAAACAAGGTGCGTTTCATTGACCTCTTGAAAAAGTTTCTATAAAAAGCAAATGTAACAGTTAAACAGGCAGTAGAGGATGCAGACGTACTAATTGTTGAAACTGCTGTTTCTGTTAAATCTCAGTATGACAATATTTTCGTGGTTGGTGAAGACATTGACTTTTTAGTTCTTCTAACGGGGTTAGCTCCAATGAAAGAGAACGTGTACTTCCGAAAATGTGGAAAAGGGAGGACGCCTGATGTGTTATACTCCACAACGTCAGTTAAATACAAATTCAGCAGAATGATTTTGTTCATTAACGCTTTCAGTGGGTGTGATACTACAAGTGCACTATTCGGCCATGGGAAAACAAAATTTTGCTCTCTTTTAGAAAAAAAACCGACACCTGGAAGAAAAAATACAAGTATGTTTCAACTCTGAAGCTACCATTGACCAAGTGGCTAAGGCAGGCGAAACTTTTCTGATTCATTTATATGGAGGTAACCCCAGAACCTCTGCATGTGATGTCAATCACTTGCGCTACACGCTATTTACCCAATCAGCAACTAAAGCAAGGTCCACTCCAGTATGTTTACCCCCAACCGTAGATGCAGCACGACTTCATGCCTTAAGATCTTACCTTTAGATACAGAATTGGTTAGGACATGAGAAAAATCCTCTTGAGTGGGGCTGGGTACCTACCCGATTCGGCCTCTTCCCACGCAAAATGGAAAGGGATGCAGCTCCTGAATCCCTCTTGAAAATTATATCTTGCAACTGCAAGAAAAGGTGCAAGAATGCTCGTGGTTGCCGGAAAGCAGGTCTTATATGTTCTTCCCTGTGCACTTGTTCTCTGGGAGAAGCTTGCGAGAACGTGTCAGACATCAATCTGCTTGAGGACAGCATTGAAGATGAAGACGACACGGGATTAACACAATCTGTTTGGGAGTATCGTCAATAAATAAATTTATATACGAAGATATAGAAGATTTAAATCTTCAGCTGGATGAAGAGGAGAGGAACAGCAGACAGAGATTGAAGATTTCTGTCCTGGACCGTCAAAAAGGCAAAAACTTTAAATAGCATATATTATATGGTTTATGCCTAACAACTATTTCCCAAGTTTTAACTTTTGTTACTATTGGATGGGGTATCTAGGAGTAAATTAAAACGTTAAAACAAAACAGGTACCCAATGTTAAAATTTAGTCTATTTAATATATATATATATATGGATATCAATTATCAAATCACTGAAAAATATAACTCAATGATTAGTTATTCTAGCAATACTCATAAACCACCTACCTTTGCAGACATGAAAAGCCTAGCTACTAAATTAAATCATTTTGCAAACAGTGGTAGTACATTGCGCTACTACAATTAAAGAAAAACCAAGTTTTTTTTTTTTAAATTTAAAAAATTTTTTTATTTAACAATTTTTAATATTGAAAATATTTACTGCTACAAAAATTAGATATATGTATAAAAATTGATGCACAGAAATGAACATGTATTAAACAAAACAAAAAAAATAAAAATTGTAGCTACACATTAGCACTGCAGGCCTAAGAATTACAACTTAGAACACTAAGTAAAAAAACAACAACCTAAATTTGATAGAGATGTATTGATCATTATTCTGTACCACATAACAAACACGTCTTGAATTGATGAACACTATATTTCAAATGAATTTGACTTGTATTCACTCAAAAATGATATTTGAAGTATGTTACTTGCACACTTTCGCATTTTCATCAGCCATTTTTTTTTAGACTTGTATCCCTCATTCGAAAAATTGGAAAAACTGAAGATGGGAAAAAGACGTACAGCAGAAATTGCAGCGTAAAAGATGATCATATGCTCCATAATTAGCAGCACACATTATTACTATGAAGAAGAAAAATGCTGAAGGTATTACACATATTGCAGATCTTGTAAAAGGTGATAATCATTTATAACTCTGTAACATTGATGAAGACCAGCGTTCATGCCACCACGTAGCAGAGTTTTTTTAAAAAAAAGAAGCAATCACTGCTTTCTTTCACTCACAGCATTTTAATTCACAGATTGTTTAGGAATAGTACTGTAGAAAAAAAACTTCATTTCATTTTTAGATTATTCATCACTGTGGTTTCTCATACTGTTTCCTTCAAGCAATACCAATCAAGAACAAAAAATATCTTCAGCTTCAGATTCAAAAATACAAAAATTATTAACGGAAAAATTAAAGCAGAGGCAAGACCCCAGAGGCCCAACCGGCCCTGGGGCCCGCAGCTGGAACAACACCAACCACTCGCTCAGCCCATCACAAAAAAAAATTCAAATCGTAACGGAAAACGATTCCAGATACAGACGCCCTAAACGTGATTACGCCAAATTCTTACGCGAAAACAAGATGGCGAAGAAATAATCCCGTTGCAAAATTTGAATTTAAAAATTAATAAAGTTGAAACCTTAATGGAAACAACAACAAAAGTTAAGACAAATAATATTTAAATTGAAAACAAAGTAAATAATTAAGAAAAATTTAGATATTTAATGAAACGGCTAAAAATTATCGTTTGAATTTCAAAATTTGCCAAAGTTGCCACAAGAGAAGAAATAAACTTTGGTGGCGAAGAATTAAATAAATTAAAAATACTGACAAAACCGAAAAAAGATGTCGATGCAATTTTTGCTATCTAACAGTTACATAAACTTAGTACATATTTTTTTAGACTATTTAATTGTTTTATGATGTCAAAAATTTCTAAACCGTTCTTTCGTTCAACAACTGCATATCTTGAAATATAAGTCGTAGAAACATCCTATAGTGCTTTATGTATAACAAATTTACTCGCCTTTAAAATTGATCCATATGACGTTTGCTCTAAACAGCTTATATTAGTTTAGGACATATTCAACAAAAATTGACGAAAAATAACAATTTTCATAAATTTTTCAGAAAATCGTGATTTTTTGGAAGCCTGTGTCTCGGTCACTATTTAAGTTACAGAGCTGATTTTGGGCTGAAACTGTGACAAATTTACTGTACTTTAAATTTGTGAAGGAAAATATTTTCTGTAAAACCAACCGTTCTGGAGATATTGTGAAAAAATTTAGAAAAGACCCAAAATTTTGATGTTTTGTTCAAGTGGCGCGCCTTGGGACGACGAGGTCGAAAACTTGGATTTCACGACACGCTCCCAACACTAACAACATATCCAAAAATCAAAACTACCCGACCTTTTGCATACCAAAATGTACCATTTTACTGGACTAAATCAATGATTGCGATGACTTCCTTTTAATGATGTTATCTTCGTCAAAAAATTTTTCAAACTCAAATGGAGGAATTTTAGTGACGATATAATCAATCACTGGTTCTACTTCCAACATTTCTTCCATTACTCGAATGGCTCCTGGGAATTTCGTTTTAGAATCGGCTTTCAGTATATTAGTAGCTCTTAATAGAGTCATTTATTTCAACATCGTTCATGCATAGTCTATCCAAAAGGATACTAAACTTTCAAATCAATACTTGCGATGACCACCTTTTAATGATGTTATCTTCGTCAAAATAATCTCTACTTCTATTCATATACTACTTCCAACATTTTTTCCATTGCTCGAATGGCTCCTGGGAATTTTGTTTTGGAACCACACGCAAGCCTCGAAGCAAATTTTCTTTCCTATCTTTCTATCGCTTTAAATTTTCGTCTTTTCGACCTGGAGCTCAACTTTTGGAAAAAGAAGGTCCACAGGTGAATTATGGAGAATTATGAGATGTTAAGACACACTTTAGAAAGTTTTGATCCTCAATTTAATGATCCAGCAACTTCTGACAGTCAAATGTGGCGTAATTCATATTTCGCTCATCAACCAAAAGACAAAGCAGAAACATTGTTGCAACCAAAATCGGTGCCAACCAGCTCCGATCTCCCCTACACATGCCATTGGTGGAAAAAAATATCCTGCAGTATAGGTTTAATTAGGGATGCCATAATTGCCAAGCATTGATACGGAAAGTTTAAGCTCTTAACAAATAAAATATGGAAAAAGACAGGAAATTGAAAAAGTGGATAGGTAATGGTTTATTTTACTCTGATAAAAAATAAATAAAGTTTAAGAAATCTAAAAAATGAACACGTATACTAAGAAAAAAGTTGCAAGGCTAATACTTTTTAGCCCAGTCATATTTTAAAGTTTATTTTATTTTCTTAATTATATCATTTTCTTCTTTCACATAATTATAAAATTGGGCGCAAGTCTTTTAAAAATTATAATGACAAATCAAAATTGTTTCAATTGTCTCCACTGATAACTTGTTTCTTTCGCCCAGTGTCTCACAGAGTTTAGAGAGGAAACGGGAGAACTAGTAGCATGGGACTGAGCAATGAAATACGGTGACAGTCCCGTATGTACGGGACGTATTGCAACCCTAGGTTTAATCCTCTGTCTCCCGAATTTTTTAAAATCGCTAATTAGATTCAACGTTCTCAAACATGTTCAAATACGGTTGAACGAAGTGTATTTGATTTATGCGCAAGGCTTTATTAGTATAATACGATTTAAAGCTGTAATAGTTCAAAGTAAACAGAAAAGCTTGGGAAAATCGCGGGATACAACAGAAAATTGACTTGCTTGCAACACGCGGAAATCGCGGAATAAGCAATCAGAGGGTTAATGAAATTAAATACTGCACTGAAATATTACCGCCGGAAAATGTTTAAAACATGAAATAGTTGATAATAATGATGTACCAAATTCGAAGCATTATCATTATCTTGCGTCTGGACATACCTCCTCCGATATTAATGCATAAAAATGCTCAATTTGGCTCGAATTTGGTTTTGCTATCATTTCATTTTTCTTAAAACTGATTGAAGAGCAGATTACGAATAAAAGAGAAGTAAATTTTAGGCTCATATATGCTTCGCTTTAAAAATCATCTGCATTTTTTCACGAGAATTACATTGGTATCAAAATGGACATCTTAAACATCATAGAAACGATATTCATGGGACATATTGCAGAATCAATTGGAACAAAAAAATGCGTTAGCATATTTTATTTATAAATTTAATACAGACTTCATTTTATCTTATTTTTTCGAATAAAAAGAAACATTAGAGTTATAAACATTATTGTTCGTCTTTTCAAAAAAAACTTTTAATCTGTATTTCAACTTCCTTTCACTCTTTTATGGTATATAAAAATTAATATTTATTAACTATTTGGAGTAAATCCAAAAGAATACGTGACACATTTTGTCATTCTTTCCTAATCCCATCTATTTCACAACGTGATGTAAATATGTAATTTAAGTTATTCATTCGCCTTTTTCCTGCTTTCCTTTCCTACCCATATCCAGCAGCCCTGACGACTCGGAATTTAGACTTTTTAATCAAGTTGACTGAACTCAGTGCGTTTTTTAGATGGATTATGTTTTTGAATCGCAGGCTGAATTCAAAACACCTTTTATTAAGATAATTCTGCTCGTATAATTTATAAATATATGTTTTGATGCCGTGCTAAGCACTTTTTTGTATGTTCGATTTTCATTTTGGAAACTTTCTACATGCATGGTTTGCTAAATATTTATGTTGAGTAACTAGGCAGAAAGTAGGAGACGCAGTATTGACAAATGTAGTCTAGAGTTTTTCTTTTTTTATGTATTTGAATTTTAACTAAAGAAATGTTTTGTTACATTTTTTTTCAACGGAAGAGAAAGAGAAAAAAAATATTATAATTCATTTTGACGTATCTGTGTACGTCAAAATGGCATTTTAGATTTATAATTCCATTTGAAAGTACATTTTTGGTATCCAAAAATTGATGAAGGTTTATTCAAAATGTGATTAGAAGCAAATGTAGAGCTAATTGAATGTTAGTGTTGTATATTGCGAAATTCAGGAGAATGTAGCCTTAAGTAGTTTTGAATTTTTAATTTTAAACCTGAAATTCAGTCTTTCATAGAATACTGCAACACTGAAATGTCAAAAAGTTTGTTAGATATATAGAAAAAATGAAATGCTTTTTTAAATGGAATGCATAATCTAACTTGACATTAGAAGATACCAAATAGTTAATAAAAGAGAATCGACACGAATCGTCAAGGCGTAATTTCGCTTCATTACTGCATTATTACAGTGTCGGGAATTTTACATTCATGAAAAATAGAACACTCCCAGTTAATCCGAAAACTTTCTGACATTCTCGAATAAACTAAGAAGATATTGACCATGATAGGAGGTCCAGCATAGCTCTTCAGCTCAGGAACATTGAACGGAAGACTATTAGATAGAAGAATGGCATAACTTCAGGTCTCATCATCTTCCAAGTCTACTATTTCATTAAATCCATCAGAATGGGAATTTCAATTCAAATTATCTCTTATGAATGACTATAAGTTATATTTATAGAACATGGATAAGAAATTTTGCATAATTCTTGGATAAAACCTTACCCTTATCTTTATAACAGAAAATGACTACACTAGTTTTTCACGTCAGATCCATTTCTCTCTCTAATAAAATTTTACTTTCTCTTTGCGGTAGAATGTGCCATTTCTGTTAGGCAAATTTTAAATGAAGCATAATTTTGTTAACTTCTTTTGTTGCTACTTCAGCTGACATGGGAGTTATTAAAGTGGATAACGGGAGGAAAGGAAAGGAACCCACACTGACCCAGCCTACCCGAAAGGGTGTAAGGCCCTTAGCGGGACTGTGGGGAATAATAATAATTAAAAAGAAGAAAAGAGAGAGGTTAACGTCAGAACGAAAGGGGACAGTTCCCGAGTCTCCAAGGACAAGGAGAACTGGTTGGATTTAGGAAACATAAAAATATAAAAGATATTAGCCCATATTATACAATAACTTACACCACAATACACCAAACTATTGCACATACTACACCCAAAAACAGGGGTGGAATTGAAATACATCTCAGAATAATCTTGAGCAATTACATTACACAAAATATCAATTTACAATGTGCACCCAGCCAAAATAAAGAAAAATCACAATGCTGTCTGGCTGGGGGAAAATAAAAAATACAATTCCCGGGGAGGGGAAATTTATACAAATCTTTTTTCCCCTTTCAAAAGCACTTTAAAATTCACATAGAAAAACTGACACAAAAGCGGGATAAAAAAAGGAGGTAACTCTATCCACTTTGATAAATGTAGATACCATCCTCTTCCATAATCTTATTTTTCAGCGAATCAAGGTAGATGAAGGAATCGCCGGTGTCGCCATCTTGCATTATCTTACTTTTCAGGGAATCACGGTAGATGAAGGAGGCGCCGGTGCCAACATTTTCTCTTATTTTACTATGCAGAGAATCACGGTAGATGATTGTCTACGGATGAAAAAGAACAATTGAATAAAGAACGCACTTAGGAACAAAGTTGACTGAACATAATCTATTTTGAACACAAATTATCCAACGAACGAAGGACAGCTAGAGTTGATTCATCTGACCTCACAGTCACATTCTAATCATAACTATGTATTTTATCTAACTATACACTGTCTTATGCTGCTTTGTGACGCCACATTCTTTTTTCTCCTACAGAATATGCATTCGACTCCAAAATTAAATCTGAGTGGCTCAGTTGATATCTATCAAATGAGTATCAATTGACTCCACTAATTCTGTAAATAATATAATATTTGTATATGATATAATTTCTATCGATTAATATTCAGTTATTGATAACAGACAGTTAATTGAAGGGCTAAATGCTGGACACTGAATCTACTATAATTTTGCTTAATGACTAGGTGGTAAATCTTTTAGTCTACAGAAGGGTTTCATATGATGTGTTTAGTATATCTGGGCAGTAAACGTGAAAGTTCTGTTTTGGTTTTTATAATGGTTTTCAGAGGTTCTTAAATAGATTTTTTTGACATTTCTTTTGCGGAGCTGACCGCAGTAGGACTGTGATTTACGTTACTCGCAAGCAAATTATTAAATATATGCCAAATCGTAGTTCACAATTTAATGATACTTATGGTAAATGAAAGTAATATGCTCCTCAAAACAACAATACAGCTGCTTTGGCTCCATTTATAAAGAAGAGCTATCATCGATCAAAGAAATAACATAAATAAATATTGAAAGTGAACTTAAATTTCATGTTATGCATACAGTTTTTAATTTGGCTTTAGTTATATTAATGTCCCGTTTTGAAGCAACACGAGAGCTATTTGGGGACGGACCACTTAATTTTGAACCGCGGTCAAATGACGAGGACGACACGTGAGCTGGCACCCCCTCTCCAAACTTCCGCACCACATCAGCGGGAGGACGTTTGGTCCCTACGTCTGATTTAATGTGCAACAGGCCCAACACATGACGAATCTTCAGTGAAATGGGTATCGAACCTGGAACCACTAGACCACCACAACCTATGTATAGAACAAAAAAAAGAAATTAAAATTTTTTCACTAGAAATATATTTATAAATGAAGTAATAAAAAGTTCCCTTTTGGAACAATGTGCCAAAAAAATTTTAGATCTTGTCTTTTCATCACTAAACAATTAATTACTAAACCAGAAGCACACAAGCCCTGAACTGGCCAACACGGTACAAAAGGCAATCGACCGCAGCGAAGCGGCCCCACTCAACACGATAAACACAGGCGACACTTGCCGGTGGCGGTGACTAGGCCTCCGACTCAACGTCTAAACCACTAGTCAGTGCGTGTCGGTCTGAGTACAGAACATACGTCAAAATTTATTTATAAATATGAGCGAAATAAAGCACAAATGCATTTACAACAAGTGGTTAACTATTGTCCTGTTCCTCAATTAATGATAATAACTGACTTTCAATCATTTTTTCTACTCCTTCCTACACACTTGGATTTTCATAAGTTTGACCACAATACAATTTAATCAATTTAATGGCCAATTTTCTCTTATTTTATTCCATAATTTACATTTGATAACCATGTGTTCCACTGATTCCATTTCTTGGATGCATCGCATTCACACTTTATTTGATAACATTTATTGTCTGTCTTCTTTCACTCGATGAATTAAGAATCATCAAGGCCGACCGAAAATCTGAAATAATTCTGACTTTCCTTAAGTTCTTCTCATAAGAGTAGGCAATGTTCTCCCTAATTGTCATAACTTCGGCCATAAAGACCGAAGCTCCATCGTTCAATCTAAATTGCCTATTTTCAATCACAACACCATCCACAAAGTAAACAAATGCTGCACCTACCTTTTGATCAATTTTCGACCTGTCCGTAAATATGTTGTTACATTTTATGCAGTAGCCGTGAAATTGCCATTTTACCCTTTTAACTTCCCATGGAGCACTCCTACTCTGATAATCAAAATTCTAAAGACCTTCAGTTTCCATTCTAGTCTTAAGAAGTTAAGCTTCATCAAGAGTATATTTCTCCATAGCTGCCCTATTGTTCAATGGGGGACATCCTGCTAAAACCTGAATTGCCTCATTTGAAACAATGCGATAAGTTTTAGTTATTCCCAGCAGAGGAATTCTCTGTATCTGAATTAGCCTTTTATTTAATTTAACAATACCCTTATACCAAATCTTCACTCCATGTCGAATGATTTTTTTCGGTAGCAGACAAATATATCTGTTTCACGACTTCTGGTTTAAGATCCCAATTATCCCGGACAATTCTACGCAATTTTTCATTAAAATTAATAATCTTATCATGGACTTCCCTTAAATGGGAAATAAAGGCAAAGTTTGGGTCGAAGTACAATCCGAGATACCTCAGGGACCTGGTGTAACTCACTCTTTTATTGTACAATTTGATTGCCGGAAGATGAGTAATTGTTTTTCCATATTTAAACATAGTGTATTTACATTTAGCAATACTAAAACGAAAGTTATGATTAAAGAAAGTTATGAAGCCCATGATTCCATAATAGCTATGATTGATCCAGCCTTGTTGGCAAAATGATAGGAGGCAGTTGCCTTCATCAAAATCGCTATATCGCCGGCGTATGCCTGAATCTTTATGTTTTCAATTTGGCAAACTTTTTGTAAGCCTCCACGACAATTCGTTAATTACTAAGCACAAGGCAGGTACAGAACTGGAGCCCTGTGGGACCCCAAGCTTATACTACCAGGTGCCACCCTTTGTCAGTAATACCGTTCGATCTGTCAGAAAACTTTGCAGTACCCTCGAGATCTTGGGTGGAATCTGATTCTTTACCAAATTTTGCTTCACATGACTCCAACTAATAGAATTAAAAACGTTCTCAGTATCCAGCGAAATCATGCATGTAACCAATTTCCCTCCTTTGGTCTCCTGTACAAATTGTGAAACATGTTGAAGAGCATTCGTTGTGCTTAAAAACCTTCTGAAACCATATTGATTGGGATCCAGTATTTTCTGATCCTCCAAGAAAAACATCATTAGGTTTATAATTAGCTTATGCAAAACCTTCCAACAAACAGGGAGAAGGCAAATTGGTCTATATGATTTATAATTTGTGAAATCCGTACCCTTTTCAGGAATTAGAAAAATATCTGCACATTTCCAACATCTCAGGAAGTAATTACTATTAAAGCAGATATTCATAAGTCTCACAAACCATTCCCTACCCGAGCAGAATAATTCGTCAACAAACTCCGCTGACCATCCATCATACCCGGGGGCTCCATCCTTTTTCATAGAATTGATACGGGATTTACATCACTACACAAAGAAAACTTCCAAATTTGCCTTGAAATGGGGAAAAGATATCTTTTCACTTTCCTAATTGTTAAAAATTAACTCAATACCAGAGGCAAAAATCGATTACCTGCATAAGTAAATAATTTACTTTTATCAAAAAATTCTGAATTTTTCTATCGCGGCATTATGATTCTCATAGTAAAGAATACACTTAATATAAGAAAGTGCTAATATGTTATATTTTTTTCTTAGAAATATAATAACATTTAGACGCTGAAGAAATTAGAAATAATTGTTTATGACTCTCAAAGAAAGGGTTTCAATTATATGAATATTTAATGTCTTTCCTAATTACTTATTTGCGCCAGTTTCTTATAAAATGAGTAAGTGGTATAATTGATGTATTTAATTTCATAATATATAAAAGGAATTAGCTTCTGCAATTTTTTCGTGACTTAATTATGACTTTTACTGGTCCATTTTCCACGAAATTAAACGTTCAAAAAATAGTTTTAGTTCATTAGTTAATGTTTCTCTTTTCATTGTTTCGAAGTAAATATTTTAAATTTTCAGAACTTATTTTCAGAATTTTTCTTCAGTTTAATGAATTAAAAAAAATTACATCCATAATTATTCACAAGAATGAATAGATTTAGAAAAATAGACTGGATGAAACAGTTGATAAATCAATTTCAGTTGAGCAGTTGAACTCAAAAAAATGAAATTTGTATTAAAATTTGCAGTCAAAACTATAGTGTAAAGAATTCTAAAATGTACTTGAAAATGTAGAATACTCTTTACTAATGTCGAATCCATTTGTAAAAAGTTTATCTTCGTTTATTTCTGATCCAAAATATTTTAGTTTTTCTTGAAATTAAATTCTAGTATTGTTCTGTATCAAACAAAAATAAATATTTGTCACTTTAAGCAGAAATTGACTGAAAAGAAATTTATGGTGCAGAAATATTCCAATTAAAAACAATTAGTTCGGACCGCACTAGATAAGAATAATATCGATTTAGCAGCTCTTTTTACCTTTGGCAATGGTAAAAAATGTTTAAATTCTCTTTTAATTTGAAAAGTATAAAAAATTTGGTATTATGAAAAGTATTTCTTTTGTTTCGATCGTTTTAATTCAATCATTAGTAAATAAATAAAAAAAAATTTGGATTTCGAACAAAATATTTGTAATTTGTATGTTAATTATTTTTTTGATTGATGACAAAGGAGATTTAATCAGTTACTGCAAGTAATAAAAAAATTGTTCCGTTACTTTATTTAATTTTATACCTATGGACGAGTTTTCTGCTTTGTTTATTTTGGGGTAATGTAGAACTTCCGTGCTACCGTGTTCCGTGTGCTTTCCGGTGTAATGCTTCATCAAAGAGAAACAGGCAGTGGATCCTCGGTATGGAAGTTCTGTGTACTCGAAATAAACAAAACGGAAAACTCGTCCACTGAGAGACATTCTAATGGCAGAAAATAGTTAAATTTTTAAAAGTAATATGAATTAATTAAGAATTAGAATAATTTTCCATGAAGAAGATTTGTATGATTTTGTTAATTTTTTACGATATATTACAAGAACATACAGTTAGTGAAGTTACCAAACTCAAATCAGTATCTTGATGTACCAAATTATAGTTGTCGAAAACAATCTTTCTATTCCTGAGGATCACAGGACTTCCGAAATTGCCTTTGGAAATAGTATGAAAAATTGCTGTGAGGATACAATAGTTTGTTGTGTGTGGTTATACCTTTATTATTAAGATTTAATTAATATCAAATTTTACATTGCTTTTTATTAAAATTCATATTTGAAGTTTAATCGCTTTCTTCGTAAATAAAATCTAGCAAAAATTAAAAGAATTAAAATCACTCTGTTGTTGTAAAATAAATGTGTTGTTTATTATTTTAAATTTGAAACTGATATTCATAGCTTTTCGGCTTCCGATTTCTGTTTGTGATTTAATTTTTTCTCATGGTTCAATGTTTCTTCAATCTGCAGAAACTCGGATTGAAGATAGGTCAAACGTGAAAGTTGCTTTCTTCTTACAAAAGAAAAGTTTTGTTGTATCATTCCCAATAACATATATTCTGAATGGCACGTTATAAATTGATACCAAAATAAAAATACTTTAAAACTTAAAAATTTAATCTCAATTATTTTGTGTTTTTTTCTTAACATTAAAAGACACAAAAAATAGACGGGAGGCTGTCTGTGCGAAACGGCTGCTGGAATTGAGGGGCGTAGACTTACTTACTTACCTTACTAAACTGTGACTTTCTGTGACTAATGTAGCTCTATGGGACTATTAACTCTATAGTCTATAGTGACTATTAGTCTAGTGCGACTCCATCTATGTAAAATTCTTCGTGATTTTCACCAACTTTGCAACTCGACTGTGACTAAACCGTAATTGCAAATTCTAAAATTATTTTTGCAATCTTCAATGTCTACCTTTCTCAGTTAAATGAAACTGAAACTAACTGTCTATGTTATTTGGTTGCGAAGCGATAAGCGCTTATCTTTAGCACGAAATTCAACGTAATTAAACAATTCTTGAGTAATAATTCACGCGATCGATGAATGAATTCCCTTAGTCTGCGTGCGCGCGCATTGATAGCTATTTCGTCATAAAAAAATTTCTTGATTTTCACCAACTTTGCATCTTGACTGTGACTAAACCGTAATTCAAAATTCTAAAATTCTTTTTCCAATCTTTAATGTCTACCTTTCTCTGATAAAGGGAACTAAAACCAACTATATATGTCATTTGGTTGCGGAGCTATAAGCGTTTAATTTTAGAGCGAAAAGCGTCATAATTTTTTCCTTTCTCGCCACACCATTAGACCACTATGGAGAGACGTAAATCTTTGTCAAAACTAAAAACACTCAGATAGAATAAGCATTGTCTAAAAAATTAGGAGCTGAAGCATGAGTTTGTTTAGTCTACTGTATTTAGTTCATACGAGAGACTAAAACAGAAAGTTATACACCAAGTCAGTTTCGTTTCACTTATTCTTTTTATCACGAAAACTTTCTCATACATTTGAATAGAATTTCATATCTTTATTGTTCACTGTAGCTCTTACAGGATGTACATAATTATACAGATATCAAGTTTTAAGAAGTATTCCAGAATCGTATAATCTCGTTTCTCGAATTCGTTCTCATTTTATGCTAGAAATTCTACGGCAAAATTCTCTCTGCTCAGAGTCAGTCACCGAATTTGTATGCATGAGATTTACAATCTTAGAATAGGGATTTCAAATATGGCTTTTAAATTTTATTTATGTGTCAGTATTTTTTTTAGGAAAGAAGATGATGCATCTTTCAAAATTTAAATGTGATTTGAACTTAAACATATTTTGATAATATAATCATATTTGTTATCTAAGAAGGTGCTTTATTTAAATGTGACTGACAGATTCAATTTGATTTCAACAAAGGAAACAGGAACTGATTTTTCGTTTTAATTTATTTTATGCTATCAGATCTACAATGGCATGAAATTATGGAAATGACGGTTGAATATTTTGAAGAAAGAAAGCTTAAAAGGCAAATACAGTTCCACTATTTATAAAAGTTTAATTCACATTTATTCATATCCGAGAAGTTTTGCATTATTGTGGTTGAAAGCGCTTCTTACATTAAACATACCTTCATGCCCATTTTAAATGTATTTTATGCTTATACATTAACGCTTCACATAACAAAAATGGAGGTTTTATAATATAATTATTTTATGATGCGATTATACGAATTTCTCTTTGTGAAGCTTTTATAAAAATGCATTTGCACAGAGGGAATTTAATGTGGTACTTAGGAAAATCTACAGTTATTCCCACAGTGAATAAATTTGGTGTTAATAAGGTTTTCAGTGCTGAGACTCTTCCAATCTGAAACTAGTAGTGCTGCTTTTCTGTAAAAAATAAGTATATTTTAACTTGCATTGATCCAAAATTCTTACAACCAGCGTCAGCTGTTAATTCTGCATTTACGAGAAATAAAGAACAAAATTTATTGACTCTGTCGTGTTTAACCCATGTGTAAAATCATCTAAATGTTTACTCCAAAAATTTTTATAACTATCTGAGAAACAATTATGTCTGCATAAATAATTAGTTTATTGCAAAAGAAATAGGGGATAGTGGGGTAAAACAGAAAAGCTTGATTATGATGCTATTTAGTTATCTTTTCTAGCGGACAGATTCTGAATTACACTCTACTAGTCAAGAAGAAGAATGGTCATAGTGGACGTGTTGTTGCTGTTGAATTCACTGCGTCTGTAAAGGTGTAATTGTTTTAGACGTCAACTGTCCAATGTTCTTTGGTTTTTAAACTATCCTTACTTAAGGGGAGTTGGAACCCTAAGTCCGTTGACCCTAACCCTGTAAATTTGATGCACCTGTTCTCAAAATCTATTATAGATTCATGTTTGAAATTTTTTATCTTCTTTATTTTTCATCTTATTTTTACTTTTTTACTTCTTATTTTTTATCATCTTTTTTATTATACTGAAATGAGCCTTTTTAAAAGAGCTCAAAACTTTATTTTTTACAATTTGTTTTGTGTCAAAATAGGGTAAAATTTCACTATGTCTAATTAAATATTTTGTAAATTTATAAAAAATTAAAAATTAACCAAAATCCCATTTCAGTATAATGGGAAAGGTGAACTTTATACTTCTATAAAAAATTTCAAACATGTATCTATAACACATTTTGAGAAAAGGTGCATCGAAATTGCCAATTTCACATTTTTTTGTTTTGACACAAAAAAATTTGTAAAAAATAAGCTTTTGAATTTTTTTTAAAAATCATTTCAATATAATGAGAAAGATGTACTTTACTTGTATAAAAAATTTCAAACATGAATCTATTAAAGAGTTTGAGAAAAGGTGCATCGAAGTAACAGGGTTAGGATTTACGGACTTAGGGTTCCAACTCTCCTTAATAATCATTGCAGTTATAAAAACTATAGTTAGTCCTGATTATATGTTTACTAATGGTTTATATCCTATCAAACAATAAGAATTTAGTCCAATAGTTGAGTGGTTCTATCTCGTTTCTCATAAAATTTTTACTTGGAGTAAAACCGAGTACGCCAAGTGGCTCAAGACTGGGCCAGACAATATCGATGATTTTTCCGATAATGATGATAAAAGAATATCACACGTTGATTGAACTATGTACTTTCTAATTTAAATAAATTAGAAGGGTGGATGCAATATAGAAACTATCTAAGCTAAGCCCACGAAAGCTGCAGTGGTGGGGAGGAAGAATATGAATGTGAATTTTACAACTAATATTCTTAAATTGTCATATAAAATAAAAATGTCTGCTCCTTTCCACTGAAAATATTGTTTTTCTAATTTCCCACTAAGTTAACATATGTACCCGAACCAGTTGGTTTGACTTTTTCTATAAAGAAATCGTTGATAAAATGTAGTGAAACTATGACTGTACTGGAAAGATATATTGTACTCTAATAAACAATGAATATTTTAATAAAATTTGACAAACTCTATTTCGAATAGCTTAACTCCAGCAGGCCTTCAAGTCTTAGCTGCCCGGTTTTACCGCACTTTCCCTTAAAGATAAAAGAATTTTTAGTAAGCGGGATAACGGGGAATGGCAATTATTTTTTGGAGTTCCATTGATTCCATGAGGACCTTGCACATATACACATAACGATTGAATTGGATTTAAATAAAATTTATAGTTTTTATAGGAAAATAAAGGAATTTAGCTATTGCTATGAAGGACATTTCCTCGTAAGAAAAATTTATGGTAAATTTTTTTTGAGAAAATGTAAGGATTTAAATAAATTCATAAGAGAAACTGAATTAATTGAGAATGAAAACCGCTTCCATGCCGGGATGTAAAAAAGAATGAGTTTTTAAGGGAGAAGTAAAAAAGTGAAATCGATCGATTTGGTAATAATTAAGAAGTCTCGCAAACCGAAAGACATCAGAAGAGTGTCGATTTCGTATTTCTTGCTTCATGGCCGGTAAGCGAAGTTGAGAACAATTTCATCCATTTTCATCTGAAGAGAGAAAAGCTAGAAGTGCCCTTTCGATTTAATTTCAGATTTCGCGGAATTACGCTAGGTGTTTAGTAAAAACAAATTATGGTATGGCAAAAGGAAGCAAGGAAGTATTAAAATAAATGCGATGGATGCTGCAGTATTCCAGCTCTAATATACGAGATAGTCGATATTTCTGGTAAATATTCATAGAATAACAGATATTGGGAAAATATGGAATTAGCCTATGGCAGAATATTTACAAAGACTCATTCACTTCCAGAAAAACAAAGAAATTCATATTCAGCGTTCCTTACTTTAAAAAATTAAAGAGATAAACCCATTTTATTTCTCAGCTTGGTTTCGAAACTATAGAACATCTTTAAAAAATCTACAAACTGCAAACGGACTAGACAAAAATTAATCACTTTGCTTGTTTGCATATCCGTATGTACATGAATATTATAAATGAAAAAGACTACAAGCAAGACAAATTAAATTTGATAACTAGTCTTGACAGCAAAAGTGCAGAATGACATCAAATTTTGGACCCAATCGTTCGACGAGAATTAAGCCAAAATTCGTACTTAATTATCTTTATATATAAAACACTAACATACGTGGCACAGAAATCACTCCTATTATTCATTGTCGAATGGCATCAATAAAATGTAAACAAACCGCCATACAAACCCCAGACTGTTTCATTGAACGTTTTTACAGCTGCGCTTAGTTCAACACTTCGCTAATTAATGGAGCTACAAAATATTATTAGAAATGATCGGAAGAGTTCTCTCCGTGCCACAGAAGTCTCCATTCAGTCAGAGGAAAGAGGATGTGAAAGAAATCAAAATGATAGAAATAGGCGTCAAATAGAAAGTTTAATTGAGATGGAAAATAGACTTAACCGTCGGCAGATCGCTATGACTTGCCTTGGGAAATTGATGTTCAAGAGCACAATTGGTGGTTTTCATAACTTCTAACTAAATTAATATGACAGGCGGACAGCCGGTCTCCAAAGGCGGCTAGTCTTTATTATTTCACGAAGCTAACTTAATAGCACAAGATGCTCTAGATTATTGATATGATATCAATGGAATATCATACATTAATCGTAAGATATAACGGTATTTTACGGCATTCAGAATATGGAAGAACGTCATGGAGATATTGCGCATTATCTTCCGCTGATGGGCTAAACATAAAACATGCGGTAAATGTATGCGAGAAAAGGGTTGAATTCTCCCTTGGTTTAGTGCAGTAAACAATATTCAAAATGAATGTTTTGGATCGTGAATAATAAATTAAATTCAAAACAAAGGATTTAACATGCATAAATTCATTCCGACACATTTTATGTTGCGTTGTGTCCCTAAGCTCGTAAGAGACAAAAATAAAGATTCTTAGCCATGATAAGCAAAGCAGAGTCCGTAAAATTATGAGCTGAAGCCTAATGAGAATTACTCCATTTTATTAAGCACAGAAGAGAATAAAGCAGAAAAAATCTTCACTTTGTTTCTTCTTCTTTATTTGGAAGACTTACAATATACTTGGGATAAGATTACGTTTCTTTACTACTTAATAAGATTACTAAGCTCCTACCAGTTTTGCAAAAATACAAGAATATCGGAAGACGTATTCAAAAAAAATATAATCTCATTCGGCATGTTTGAATTCTGATTAAAGTAATAAATTCTGTCGTAAAATCCTCGCTATCTTCAGCCACTCAGCGAATTTATATGCATGAGTTTTGCGGTCTTCAAACAGGGGTTTGAATTTTGAGCTCTAAATTTTGCTTACAAATCAGCGTTTTATCTGTGAAAAGAAGGCGGGGTATTTTTGAAAAATCAAAATGTTTGAATTTTTATTCATATATGTAGTTTCTATTCATACCTTTTTATTTCTACTTTTTATGTGATGGTTATCTATAAACTCTAACAACATTATCCTATTATGTAAATAAACTCTGATTACGTTTTATGGGAAGTCGCTCACAAAACAATGGATTTTTTTTTCTATTTATGAAAGCTAAATATACTGATATTCATATTGTGTTGTATAAACATAGCTGAGTTTAAAATCATTTTGTGATAAGGAATTTGTTTTTTCATTCATAAATTTTAAAAGTATATTGTACTTACTAGAAAATCACCCATCATGGTATGACGGGCACAAATTGCATCTTCATTGGAGAGATTTTCCGTCAAATTTGACGTGCTTAAATAGAAATATATGCGAGAGAAAAATTTAACATTGATTGAAAACAAATAAAATAAACATATGTCTTATGACAGGAAATATTTTTTTATTTACATATTATTTACATATTTCTTTATTCAAAAAACCTCTTTGTAAACAACATTCCGTGTCAAGTATTTTTCGTTGTTTAACAATTTTATTATGATTCAATAACCATGAAATTCTCAGTTTGTCAAACGTAAGTCAAGAGTTAAAATTTCAAAGGAACTATTTTTCGAATTTCTAATCAAAACAAAGCAAAGCAATTCCCTGCTTGTCAAACATTGCCAAAAATATTATCACATTATATCTTCACGATTGCAATAAATAATCAGATGCATCGTGGCGTCCAAACTATATCAAGCGCATGATATACCACTGACGTAATTTACTACTTTCTATTAAAAAACGGAAATTAATTTGAAATATATGATTAATATAATTAAAATTTACCGGGAACTATTGATTATAGCGAAATAAACTTGATATCAATAGATAAAAAATTTAATTTTTCTATTTTAGAGCTATTAATATAATTAGAACGACAATCAATTATTCTTTTAAATTTAAAATTACTGAACTGTTCTCTAACAATGAAATAATTCTGTTTAACGTCTCGCAGTGCTGTGGCGTGAATTTTATTATCGGTGTCGTCGAAGCGTTACCGAAAGAAAGATCTGGGTTATTATATTAGTAATTACAGAACAGTTTTTAAAGTATAATTACTTTATGATGAGATGAGTGAAAGTTATCTTTGTGAAAATATAATACATATGTGCATAGACTTCCGCATAATGTGACATATGAGTCCAGGCAAGTTTTTCAGTAATTTTTCACAATATAGAATTATAAAAATACTCTCATTTTAATACTAATACATATTCCAATATTGTTTTAATATTCTAACATAGTTTCAAATGACAGCATTTACTTTTATAGAGCTTTGAATAACTACGGAAATTCTATATTTTTGATAAACTTAGGAAATACCTTAGATTTATTTTTAAGTTTATTGTTGAAATTATACAATAAAACGGTCGTTTAAAAAATTCGAAGAAATAACAAAACTCGAGAATAAAAAATTAGATAGAAAGTAATAAATCATTGACAAAAAGTTCAGAATTTCTAGATTTTTCTAGTAATTCAATCATAGATATTAAATAATTATTTTGTTTGAAAAAATTGGAGATATATCTTTTCTGTATGAATAACACTTCTTTCTGAATAAACATTTAATGTCCACTCTAATCGTTGGAAATAAAGAATTATTTTTGACCCTGTTTGAACTAATAAGAGTATTTTTAAAAAAATTACGAAATCTAAATTTTTATACAGTACCCGGTTTTTAGATACAAATTTTTAGTACACTTTTTAATACAAAATTTTTTTAGAAGTAATTTCGACTATTTTGAAATTTAAAACCACCAAAAAACTTCATAAAGCTAAATTTGGATAAATGTATATAATTCAGTAAATTGGGGGAGGGGAATCGAAGAATCATGGATTCGAAATACCATTTTTGATAAATATGCTGACTACAGAGTGTGGTATAAGTTAAATATGGCTAGAGTTTGAACGCATTCACGTTTATATGTGCAGATTGAAAAGCTATCCCGGATTTTGTCATCGTAAATTGGCTACGAGCAAAGTTTAGATTACTTTTAGATTCTGAAAAAATTGCATCAACCATAATATTTATAACAGCAATAATAAGAAACTAACCTATAAAAGGCCTTACACCCTCTTGGGTAGGCTGGGCCGGGACGGGTAGTAAATAAATAAATCATTGATATTCAGTTCATAAATCATTCAAAACCTTAATAAAGGCTTTCAAAGGTTTCGCAGTTTCTTGATGAATAAACTTGAATACAAAAAACTTTTTGAAGTATGTAATATACAAAGTATATCATTAATACATGAATCAAAAATAAATTTATTTTTGAGATATGATAATGTTTTATATAGCAGATGGGAAACGTATTTCAAGTATTGAGGAAATATATCCAGCTGCGTGTCAAAATTGACTGTCATTTACACAAATCAGAACAAAGCGAAGTTAAAAATTCAGTATTCCAATGTTTTCCCACTTCAAACGATGTATACTACCGATTTTTAAGCAAAAATCTTTCATAATTTAAGGAAATTTTAGAAAATTTATAAAAATGATATTAGTCATTAGCTTTACAGTTTTTCCATTTATAAAGTTCAATCTTATCATATTAAAGGAAATTCATAAGAAAATTTCCTTATTATATTCCTAATATCGAAATTTTTTATCACGGATTTTTCATGTGAAAGAACCCGAAATTTCTTTTGACAGTATGGTTTTAAAAAATCCATGATTACGTAAGCACAAATCCGATATGTTAATCATATGCAAGAGAAATCATGTCTTATAGAATGCTGCTTTAGCATTCTTTTGCAGGCCCCACTATTGGAATAATGTTCCAATAAAAGCAGACTTAAGTAGGAAAATAGGTAATTTGTAGCTCAGAAGAGCTCAATTCAGTATGAATAAGTGATGGTTATAATGCTGCCATATGCTGTTAACAAACCACTTCCATTCCCAATATATATTGAACGAATGCTTAATAAAACGCTGCGTGGAATAATTTCGTCGAAAATGAGTTGTGCAGGTTATGTGCTAGGGAATAATTTGTGTTCCTTTTATCTAAACTATTAATTTCTCTACCGATTTTTATGTCACCAACATTTGTAATTTTTAACTGATAAATCAAGGAGTAAATAGTAGAAACACTAAATAAAGAATGTAATTATATTTTTAGATGACAAAAATTTCTAGAATTTAAGTGAATTATTCAAAAGATTCATGAAGAATAATAATTATTCTTCATAAATCTTTCATTAAATTAACCTATTCATTAATTATAAATAAAGAAATATTTATAAGATTAAGAATCTCTATATAATTTGAGTCAAATTACTTAGTAAATATTTTCTTTAATTAACAGTTCTAATGAATCCCAGAACTTATTTGAAGAAAATATATGAATTAATCAAAAATAAATGTTGAAAATGAATGTACTACTTGATGACCTAATTTTCACTAAGCGACCGCTCTAAAAAGCGTTTATGCCATTTATTGCTGAGAAAATGCATGTTAATGTTTTAGCACCGATTTATATATTACTTGATTTGCTCTTTTAATCCTCTACCCGGAACATCCGTGAATACCGGATTACATACACTGTAAATAATGAACTCCAAAACGGTGCTATTCCAAATCGGTCTTGTACCCAGATTAGAGTAAAAAAATCAAGGGGGACCTATTATAGTGAAAATCGTATCCATTTCGGGGCCTTCAGCAAACGCAATTCCAAAATACATTCTGTCCCAAAAGTTTATAGACTCTAGTAAAATATATATGTTTTAGCAAAACGGAAAGGCATACAAACACCAATTACAAATATATTTATTAAAACCATATGCGACTTGCATTCAACGAAATATTTAGAAAATTAACAATTTGTATTTCAATTATATAACAAAATGGAAATATTAGTTATCTCAAAAGTTTATAGAATACATGACTTTTCAACAAAAGGTGCTCAATACAATGTTCTTAATAGTTTAAAGTCTTTCCATTTCTCAGTACGACATCGTACACACGTTTTTCCATCGACATAATTAAGGTTAATTAAGGCTTATCTAGTTCCAAGTTGTACCATGCACTTTCAGTGGATGTCTTCAAGGCATTCACCGAATAAAATTGCCCTCCATTCTCATATACCTTCCGAGACATAATGCCCCACACATTCTCAATTCTAATTCAGATCAGGGTTCATCGGTGGTCTCTCAAGAACAGTAACATTTTTCGAGTTTAAATAATTTTTCGTGGCACTAGAGATATGGGTGGGAGCAATATCATGCTAATATTCCCAATCTCGTCCCCCTATGTTTTCTGCAAATGGCGTAAGATCATTTTCTAGTGTTTCTATGTATTTAGGAGAATTCTGTGGCCCATCCGAAAAAGGCCAAACCCACTTGACCGTTGAAACCGAAAGCGCCCACACCATCACAGACCCACCACCACTTTGCCTACTGAAAAAGCTCCTGGGCTCTTTTCGTAAATCATGCCAATATTTTATATTCCCTTCAGGTCCATTGAGGTTCCATTTTTTTCATCACTGAAAAGGATAGCCATCCATTTATCGCCATATGACATATGATTATGAGCCCATTATAATCTCTTACTAATGTGAAGATTTGAGAGTGGAAATCTGCGAGCTATTTTTTCGTGGATCATATAACCAGGTTCTATAATTCGTCTATGAACAGTGTTTTTGAAGATTTGCAACCGGGAAGTCGTAGTAATTTCGTGAAACGACATTTTCTGACTCGAAGTCATTCTTTGTACCCTTCTATCACTGCGAATATCCGTCACACGTGGTCTTTCCGAACGAGGTTTTGGCTCATATGGCGTCTTACGAGTTAATACACGATAAATCATTAAAAGTTTCGATATTTCCTTAACAGTCTTACCGAGCAATTTCAAATGCAGAATTTTACTCACTTCTTCATTAGAGAGCTTCGAAGCTTTAGGCATTTTGAAACGCAGAACAAACGACCGCTTTCCTTTTCTTACAACATATTTATTAGGTTCCAAATCGACGTCATGATTACCGATACCATATTTGCATAAAATTGTATTTGTCTATAAACTTTTGGGACAGGCTATTTCTGTTTATTCCATGATTTAAAAATTGGCAATAAATATAAGGTGTAGAACTGCTGTTTCTTTAATATAATAGACGTAACATATCTATACAGTAAGTTTCATCGAAATACATCATATAAAACAAAAAAATATAGGCAAAATACAAGATTCTATAAACTTTTGGGACAGAGTGTAGTTATACTGTGTCACTGAAACAGCATATTTACTTATTTTGAACCTGTTTTGGGAAGAGCTATTACTCGATTCGGTCGAATGGCAACGAAATAAGAATTTCTATGCGCACCATATTGAATATGTGATGTTGTGTTGTTTTGTTTAGCTAATCTGACCTCGTGCCGTCTTAACAATTTTCGTGTCTCTTATTTTGTTTATTTACTTACAACTATAAATTAAGGATTATTCTTTATCAAATCAGGAAAAACTTTTGCTTTACTTTTAGTTTATTAAGATTAAAAATTTTACATAGTTTACGAAATATCCGGTTGCAATTCCCTTTTTTAATGAACATTTGTTCTGCTGTGTTTCCCTGTGGCTTTTGTGAGACAAAATTTATCACTGAGGAACTTTTACGTTCACATTTGAGATATTTTCATAAAAATGACTGTGGATTCTTTATCCGAAACAATATAAATGAATGCCCTAATACATTCCGAAACTTCAATGTATTCTATGTTCGCATGCATCGAAAACATAATGTTGCTCATAATTTTTCCAATCTTCCACTTCCGAACAATTTTAATGCTGAAATATACAGGGTGTTCATTAATTATTGTCGGGGTTTCCGTACCTCATAACTTTCGAATAAAAAATATTACGCAAAAACCGATTACGTATTCGTAAATTACAACTCAAAGAATTTTATTAATGATATTAAAAATATTAATGAATTTGCACATGGCTGCCCTTCGTGGCTCGTAACACATAGAGACGAAATTCGATTTCCCTCCAAGTGTTCTCCAGCATTTGTGGGGTAACATTTTGGATCGCAGTAACAATTCTGCGCTTCAGTTCATCAAGGGAGGACTCAGGGGTATTGTACACAATGTTCTTGACACAAACCCCCAAACCAAATTTAGTTTCGAAAAACCACAATACACACATTGCTTTTTCTTGCACGGTCGCCATTTTTATTTATGACGTCATAATTACCCAGACTGCAAATGCGCTAAGATCGCATTGTTGCCACGTAAAATTCTTTGAGTTGTAATTTACGAATACGTAATCGGTTTTTGCGTAATATGTTTTATTCGAAAGTTATGAGGTACGGAAACCCCGACAATAATTAATGAACACACTGTATGATGATAGGGAAACAGAATTGCTTAATTTTCCTGAAAGCAATAATTCTGACTATTATGATTCTCGTCTAGTATTATTCATTCTGAATTTAAGAACCAGCACCAACATATCTACTAAAATATTAAATGAAATTTTTGATCAGATGAAGGAAATTATTGAAGGCGCTGTTCAGTCAGCATTGAACCAAGTAAATAATGTTCTGAAGACGGCAAAATACCAAACTGATTTGCCTCAAATTTTAAATTTTGATGCAATAATTGAAAACTCGGTGGCTTTCTTCAAAGAACTTAATAGTATCTACTTATAAGCAGGATAAACATTTTCTTAAAAATTTGGCAATGAATTGTAACGTGAATATATATATATGTTTTTGTATTTTATTAATCTTTTGTATAGCTTCAATACATAGATGCTATCAGTTATGGAATTTTTGTATTTTCTCTGCACTTTCTGTTCTTATTATTGAATGTTTTATGAAAATTGAATTTAAGATCTTCTGAAATAATTATTTGATAGAGGTAACTGAAAATTTAAAAAAAAAGTTATTTCTTTAACCTTCCAGCGGGCGCGCGTTTGCAAGAGATACTTGAATTGTGCATCCTATTATATATTTATATCGTTATTTTATATATTTAAGTGAAATTTTATTTATAAAATCTCAGTTTACTATTAGGCTAATAAATACAGATAACATAAATAAAAGTTGCATTTATTTTTGTAAACCAACACGATATATATATATATATATATATATTATATATGTAATACGATGCACGATATGCAGTAAAATTTGCGTAAGCGCGCCCCCTGGAAGGTTAAATTAAAAATAGTCTTCATTGAACATTCTGTAAATATACAGTCAAGTCTGTGAAATCCACGAAAGTTAAGCCACAGGTTTGTTTACATTTTTTTCTTATTTAACCAGACTGTAAATTTGCAGTATTAGACTGCTTATTCAACAATTAAAATATATTAAATAAAATTATGCAAATAAATAAATAATATATAAGAGATTTTGAAAGCAGTTTCTGGCAGAAAGTGTGTATAGTTGCTGTTTTAAATGGTAACTTTGCTTAATGGAAAGAATATTCTCAAGTTTTGCTTTTAAATATAAGTTTGCATGATAGGAATTCTACTGGATTATTCAGAATTGAATCAACTCAAGTAGTCAATTAGAAACCTGTTGTATTTCTGGAAAAAATGTACCAAAGGCTAAAAATAGAACTGTATTTTATTGTTTCATCGCCTTTCTTACAATTGCAGATAATTTATTCGATTCCTTGCCTAAAATTCTTTTAAGATTTTATTTCTTTTACTTGGAAAATTCATATTTAAAATTACCGTCATATTTAATGTTTTTCTTGGTTTAATTATTAACTTCAAATTTATATTTGTTTTGCTGAATATCAATATTAATATTCTTTATAATACTGCGTAAAATGGTGCTTAAAACTGATTATTGATTATGATAATCTTAATAATAAATTCAGATTATCTTAAAGAGAACAAAATAAATGACCGAAATTGGGTTATAAGATTTCTGGGTGTAACATTATTCCATATTAGAAGTACTCTCTTTAAGACCCAAAATGGTTCAAAAACAATATCCAGTATGGATTTATGAAGAACCCAAAATGGATAAAATTTTAATCCCTTTCGGATACACAGAGAACCAATATGGGTTTATTGAAGACATCAATTTGGGGTTTTTAGTATACCCATTTCGGGAATATTGAAATTCCAATTTGGGTTGTGCAATAAACACATAGTGGTTCTCTGTGTATCCAAAATGGATAAAAATTTTACCCATTATAGGTTCTTCATAAATCCATTTTGGATATTATTTTTTAACCATTTTGGGTCTTAAAGAGAGTACTTCAAATATGGAACAATGCTGAACCCAGAAATCTTACAACCCAATTTGGGTCATTTTTTGTTCTATTTTAGAAAATTTTTTTACAGTGAGAACATCCGTCTTAATGCTATTCCAAAAAAGCACGATTTTCTTTCCTTGGTGTTGGGTTTGCTCTCTTCAGAAATTCTTCTTGCTCGATTCACATAAAAAAATTGTTTACTTCGACATATTTAAGAACGAAATATTGAAAATTTGACGTTAATCTTCTACTAGCCCTTTGGTTACTAACGGGACATATACTCCCCACTCACATTTTAAAGTTACTACCGGAATAAAAAAATTGCTTTGAAACTCATAGTAATATGTCCCAGTTGTAGAACAAGATCAATTGTGCACATTTCATATATAGTCACCTAGATAGCACAGTCTATTTTCGCTCCAAAAGCCATTGTTTACTGAAGACTTCTGTGCATGCATGTTCGATAATTTTGATCATTTTTGGTAAGCATTACACATTCTTCCTGCAATAATATTGATGAAATAACGTAAATATATAAATAAGTTTTCGCAACAACTGCTAATAATCATGTTTCATGCATAAAAATGTAATATTTTTTCGGTTATGGGACTATCATATACCATCCTTTAGTTTAAAATGCACTCGGAGGAAAAGAAAACTCTCCAAACAATCAATTTGTCTCATTTGGAGCTTATTATCTTCTCTCGCATAGGAAATTGGATAAAAGAAATTTTAAAAATCCGTAGTCAAAGGGTTAAAATCCTCTAAGTTTTTGAGCAATATTTTTCCATTCTTGATGTTCAGCTGAAAATCAGATAATTCTTGTTTATGTCTATGATTTGTTACACTACCTTGGATAAAATATTCTTAAGATTTCAGAGACTTGAGTAAACTTAATAAAGATCCAATTACTCACTTCAGAAGCTAATTTTTACGGTTTGAAAGCTATTAGGCAGTGGCGGCTCGTCCATAAGAGCTGCGGTCCCCTCTGAAATTATTTTAAAAGATTGTATTTTCGTTTTTATTCTAATTGGCTTACTTTCCCACTTTGAGAATCCAGTGATATACGGAAATGGCAAAAAAGTAATAAAAAATGTAAAAAGAAGACGGAAAATCAATCAAGAGTTAAGACAGAGACAGAATAGAGCTGCATCAAGTTTTGCCCCTCCTACTGATCCATTATTAACGCAAAGAGGAAAGCAAAGCGGGAGAAAAGCAACCCTTTCTCCACTTGAAATTGCATTCATTTGAGCTGCATTTGTTTCTGCTTTCATTTGGCGCGACTTCCTCATTTGGCTCTTTTTCGCTTTTTCTCGGTAGTTTAGTCGTTAAGTCGTTTTTTCAAATCCAATTCTGGAGGGGTTGCAATTTTTTGTTTCTTTATGTTTTTTCGGGTGCTGGTTACGCTTCTGAGGTTTGCCACCAATAATTTTTGTTGGAATTTTATTTATAATAAAAGAAACATAAAAAAATTTCTCCAGGTATTTGCTTATAACTCAAAAACTATCAATTTTTACTATATCATTATTATATACCAAAATAATCAGCACAAAATTTCCTACAACTTAGGTCTATAAAACTTTTGCAGGAATGCTTGTTTCTGAGCTGACGAGCCGCGTCTGCAGTTGGGTCAAATCAACTGAACGCTTAGAGGGTTAATGTAAATGCGAACGCTAGCGCTCATGATGACCGATATTCCGGTTAGAGGGTTAAGCTAAAAAATCTTTATAGTCAAATGCGATATGATCATTTGAAAATAAAAGTCAAATAAATAAAATCTAAGTGCCTATTTTAAATATAGTTCCATTTTTATTAAGATCACTTTGCATATTATTATTTTTGAATATGCTTTGCATCAGCCTTTTAGAAGATGAAGAATTGTTACGAAATAAAATATTTGCAGTTGAACCGTTTTAGAAACCAATCTCAACTTTAAAATCCGACTTAAATAAGATGATGGAAATAGTAATGGTATAAAGCGATGATTTGAAGAGGAATTCCTTAAAACAAATTTTGAATTATTAATGCATAAGCAAAAAAAAGGGATACAATTTTCAAGAATATTTAATTAGCTGCTTTATTTTAAAAACTACAAGATTGTAGAGAAATTCTAAAGTGTTAATAAAAGTGTATAAATAGAAAATACACCAAGTACAACCTAGTGATCATAATATTTTTTCTCCCATTCTGTTTTATTTCCCGATTTTCGTAACAGCACGAATAAGTCTTCACATATTCAAATAATACCGCTTTGTTTTTGATGAATAGACAAATTTTACGGTTGAAACTAGAACCATCTCCAAGAATAAGAACGATCTTTCACTCTTAAAATGAAATATTTTCACTAGTATCTCGAAAGTTCGCACCAAAATCACTGGTTAAGTACCTGCAAGAAAAGAATCCTGTTATTTTGAATAAATGCAATCACATACCAAATGCACTCTGCTTTTACGTAAAAAATTAATCACTTTTCCTATACCACTGTGTCCGTATTTGTTCCGAAGCTCTCGACACAAATGTCTTTTCAGTCAGGCAATTATGAAATCTCCTCCTGTCTCATTTCCCGTCCACCCGCGGACTCCTCGTTCAACCTTTCTATAGCAACCGCCATTTATTATAACGTAGACTCTGTCCCTTAATGCCAGCGGCGACCCATTAATTCGGGCACCACGGCACAAAAGTGTCATGACGATCCGATAAAAGATAGCCCCCTCCCTCGCAAAAGTGCGATGTAGATAGGAGAAAGGTGTTAAATATATCTTCTTCTTTTCTTTTTTCCTTAAATTTTTACTGGAACATTTCATTTCGAAATATATGTTCTCGACAACTCTTCGATCTGCTTATTATGAAAAAAGATATCGACAGCTTTATGCGAGAATGGAGTATTGGAGATGTTTGGTACCATCTGTCATGGGAAACTGTGGAATGGTATTTGAGAGTAATAGATGTTCTACTTCATTACTAAGTGGGAATAAAAATGTTATTTTGTTCTTATTTAGTGAAGTTTATACCCAGAAAACTGTGCATGTAACTTTAGGTAGCTTAATTGCAACTTCCCGCTTTCAGAAGTCTGTTCACATTATACTGAAACAACTAGTATACAGTAAAATTAAATAATTGGAAACAGGAACACTTAAGTATAATATTAAGCATTTTAATAATGAGATTGACGTCATCAAAAAGCACGAATCAAAATTCGAACAAAAGCTTGACAACAGTGCGAACGACAAGATCTTCGCCTAATTTAAAGGGGACTTCATATGCTTTGGTTTTCCTATCATCTCATAAGAAGTACAGCATGATAGGATCAACGCTCTATCAGGCCAATGAACCAGACTAGAACAACCGATGTAGTGCTGTCTAAATGCAAATCTTAGGTTCTGCTGGGTTCATTGGGGAAATGGATGAAGGCTCCAAACACCACTGAAAGGTTTAGTTTATTTTTAGTTACATTAACGTCCCGGTTTGAAGCAAGGCGTCTGGATAAACAACAGTGAGAGGTATGGAAAAGTGGTCTAAGTCAATAAATTTGTCTTCTTATATCTCTGTAAGTTTTGCAGATAGAAGCGTGCAACTTTGTGTGTAAATAGATGTATGTAAAAAATATTTTACTATTTGACATTTTTGCTTTATGGGGGCCGTATAAAAATTTAATTTTTGTAACTTATTATCAATCCCCTTGGATATCAAAGTATTTTCATACAAATTCTTACCTTATTTGATGAAGCTTTGTAGTTGGAAGTATATGTCTAAAATCAATATTTAAGGAAATAAAAGCTTGTTCCACTTTTTTGGGACATCCTGTATATTGATATAATAACTGAACTATAAATTGATTTAATAACATTTTCAGTATCATCCAATTGGCAAGAACAGGCATTAGAGCTTCAGTCTTATTCCAAAGATTTTAGGAGACAAAATTGGGTATGTTGCTTAAAGGCAACGCTGGGGGGTCAAATTAGACGTCTAACTTAGGTGCTGTCTCGGTGTCCAAGTCTTATTAACCAGCAAAAGATCTCTTCCCTCCACTTCCCTTTTTCACGAATCTGTGACTCTTGGACTTTATATGCTGTATTTAGTACTTTGCCCTGGACTTATATGCTAGGGTGTGGTCTCAAATGCTTCTTAAACTGTCCTCCGAAATCCAGTATCTTGATTATTTTACATTCAGGGCAGTGATCCGACGTACTCGGTTCAAATTATCTTACTGTTCTTAAGAAGTTTATAAGCTGAACAGAACGTTTGCTATTATCACAATACAGAGAGTGGTCTTAAATTATTGGACCTATTTCAAAAATTAATTCAAAAACTAATGATTTTACTACTATGAGTTTTTTAAAAATGAGAGCGCATTAATTTTTTTTTCTCAGATAGATAATTCGCCGTTATGCGGTGGTCTAGGTCAGTGGTCGGAAAACTCATTGGTCAAAAGAGCCAAAGATCAGCAGTACAACGGTTAAGATTTCTTTTGAGAGTCAGATTTCGTTTCTATAACCATGTTTTTAGAAGTCGGCTTAAATTAGCTACTACCATTAAATAAAACTAGATAACATAATAATAATTTTATTTAGTGCCAAAAAATATTTTTTACATTAAAATAAAAATATGACAAAACGGGTATTTAATGTGACCAACAATGACCTTGCATTTCCCTGAAAAGTTTGGATAAGCCAGGATTGTATGTCGTTTTTAATTTCGAAAATGATTCCAGGTTCTCGTCAATAAGACGATTTTTAAATTTACTTTTGATAAGGGTCATGCTAGAAAAGGATTTTTCGTATGAATATGTAGAGCCAAAGAGTGAACGAACAGCAAATGCTAATTTTTTTAACTGATCATGTGAGTCAGGAACAGTGGCGAATTCAGGATTTGGGTCGGGAAGGGGGGCTGAGGTGATTAAAGCTTTTTGCCGTCGTGACAAATGTCGAACCTCATGGCTTATGTAAACCAAAACACTTTAACTTTACAGACTTTACTCACCTGACAATAAGAATCATAAAACACAGTCCAATACTTTTGATAATTTCATAAAAAATACAATGAAATAACTAGCCGAAAAACGACTTCGACCGCGTCAAAGCTACAAGTGCGAGTGGAATGACTAGAAAAGTAGGGAAATTTTAGAACCTGTCAAGCCAGAAAGCAATTTTGTCACTTTTTTATTATTTTTTTAATAAAAGAGAAATTAAGAACAAACAATTATAGTGATTTTAAATAAAATCAAGAATTCTGACTTAGCTGGAGGGCTTCAGCCCGATAGCCCCCCCCCGGATTCGTCACTGGTGAGGAATACTCTTACAGGTGTTGAAAATTAACATGTCTTCATTTTCCATGTCGTTCAATGCAGACCACTTCTCCTATGAACTATGAACAAATTTATTTTTCTCCAATTTTTCCATAACAGCATTAAGGCTTACAAATTTGGAACTTCATAATGCTTTGTTTTTATCTCCAGTAATTGTATTTCAAAAGCGCCAATGTCAATATGAAAGGGAGAAAAATTTAATTCTGTTACCTTAACACTGAGAGGTTTTTCAACAAAGGCTAACGTTGTTATGCTATATCTGAATTCCTGAAACCTCCGTACAAAAGCTTCCCCCATATTTAAAATTGTTGTTTTGAAATAGAAAATGTAAATTACCGAGTTATTTTCTTTGCGATGTTTCAGCAGAATTGGAAAAAAATTAATGTTTCGCTTTCAAAATCTTAAAGCAAAAAGGGATAATTTGTTTCTGATTGAAATGACTTCTTTCAACATGGAATTCCTTTCCCCTGTAGTTTATGATCAAGATTATTTAGGTAAGACGTGACGTCTACACCCTGAAATAAAATATTTGGATCCACTTATCGTCCGTTAGTTGAGGATAGCCAACACCTTTCTCAAGGTGAAATACTTTACTTTCTAATAATAAGGAAGCGAAATGTTTCCTCTTGAAAGCCAAAGTACCTTATTATGCAGCAGAAGGTACGCGTATTCACTCTGCATTTCATTTAAAAATTTCTTAAATTGGCGATGATAAAGAGCTTTAGCTACTATTGTGTTGACGCTCTTGACCACCAATTGCATAACATTGCAAATTTCTTCTGGAAATGTCTGATGATAATTAATGAAAAGTTGATCCAATTTAAAAACGAAGCACATCCCCGTGGTTAGCGAACATTCACACATCCGGATGTATAACTTTTGATGAATTAATTGATTCAAAAATTAGGTTCGAATCAAAAAAGAAACTCGCCCGCACATAGTCGAAATCAATTCCTGGCAGAGCCGCACTCAAGTGGCTAAAGCCCCGGGATTTGCCTACCACTGGTGTAGGTGATAATAAATTATTGGACATCTCATATTTTTGAGAGTCATTATCTGCAAAACTATTAAAGGTAGAGGAAGATAAAAGCATATATTTGTAGGGAATTATACGCTCTTTAATTTGTTAAATCAATTGTAATTCGAAAACTGAATAGTTTTCTAGATATTCAAGAAAAACTAAAAAAGGAGACCAGAAAACGCGCGTAGGCTTCTGCTGATCGGTAGGCATTGCGTATGGAATGTTTTTTTTAATGATATTCAAATTCGATGGAATTTTTAACAATTTTCTCAGAAACGAATTGTTCGCAATCATCGTTTCCATGGATGTCATAGGATGGTCGTATGGTTGAAAGAAATAAAATTTTAAAAATGAAGTAAATCATTATCAGTTATTAAAAGTCTTTTCAGTACTAGCTTTTCTTTACAAACATCTATGTATTGAAAGATTTTTTCATGCTATAAATATTTTTTTATTTTACATCAAATCGGGTAGTAAGTTCTTTAAATGTTTTAAATAATTTCCACATATTTATGTATTGTAAAAGAGGTTGGGAATTTATTATACTTGTTAGACAGAAACAAATATCGAAGCACCTAAAGAGTGTGCTTTTTGAAAGCAAAAAATAAATAATAATATAACCCCTATCCTATACACGAAGCTATATGTAACAGATATATAAAATCAGAAACATTGTTGCCAGAAACCAAAAATTCAAGCTCTGAGTCAAACTATCTCTAAAACACTCCAAAATACCGCGGTAGCAAATAGAATTGAAAAACCAATTCCCTGTTCTATCCGAAACATCGCAAAAAATGGGTGTGAAAAATTGGCATTTCCTCCAAACAAATATTACAGGTTTACTTGAGTGCCAGCACAAACAATGCTTCTACTCCAACTGAGTGCACTAATAATGTATGAAAGGAGCAAACATGGAAAAAATGCAACAATGCGCATGAGGTGAAAAATTTCCTCCACGTGCAGTAAGTACAAATATATATATATGACTCCCTTTCTTGTCGAATTCAGCCTTTTAACATAGCTCGCCTTTTGATATATACATGCATTCCTACAATGTGCTCCTGTTTTTCCAGTATTTAATATTTTATCAGTATTTAATATTTTATCTCCCACAGACGATAAATGAGAAGATATTTGTTGCGTGTTTTTGTCGGAATTTGAAAAACTTCTGGTAAGGTAGCAAGCACTACATCCAATCAACTGAAAACTTTCAATCATTTGAACTCGCTGGAGCTTTTAACCAATTTGCCCGTAATGGCGTACGAACATCGATATTTTCTCCTTTCCTTTTCCGGTTTGCTCTCAATTTATAATTAGCGTAACAACACTACAAAAATTTGTTAACAGATGGCGTAGCTGGTCCATGTCAATGGTTGAAGGGTTTTTTAACCGTCGAATAACAGAAGCGTAAATTTATGCAGCAAAAGAATATGCCTTTTTTGTGAACGCTTCTGGTAAAAGAATTGACCGGTGAAGGGGTTAATCATTGGAAGACAACTTCTTCGGTTCGTAGCTTCGTTCAAAACTGCGGTAAAGAATTAATTAGTGAAATTTGATCCTGTTATTCTTCAATTGGGTTTTGATACTAAATGAGTGAATTTTTGTGTTAACATCTTTTTCGGTTCGTTTTTATTTTTTGTAGTATTGGCTGGGTTTATATGTGATTCTGGAGCTTATATGTTCATTTTATACTTTTTATGTAGGAGTGGATCCTTTGGTTTGTACTTCTGATTTGTCATTGATTTTTAGCTTGGATTTTTAGCCAATGTATAGGCAATCTCTCAATTTTCGAGTATAATTTTTTTTATATTCTTCCTTATTATTTTGCGTGGACAGCAATGTTTAGTGACATACACTGCAAAATTGTTTTACTGTACCAATATTTTTCTTTGTAAAATACGTTATATATTTCTGAATGTCCTTATTGTAGTAATATATAGCTCCTGTTATATTTTAGTATTTGTTTTTGATAGATATGCTTCGTTTAAAGGAAGTTTTGTGTTTTATTTTTGTGAGAGAGTGAGAGAGTGTGTGTGAGAGAGAGAGGAAAAGTTGAAAATTAATTCTTCGGCTTAAAATAAAGGGCTCTTAATATGTACAGAAAAGTTATAGCAATTAAATAAAACTATAAGATAAGTCTTAGAATATTAAGATGGCTTAACAAGGTCAGGAGAAAATTTTTAAAAAATTGACCTAAATTTTGAAATACATTTTTATTATTATTATTTAATATTTATTTTAATTTGAGTGAAATGTTTGCAATTCCATTAAAGTGCGTGCTATGCAGGCAAAAATATGTGATAAAAATTTCTGTTCGATATCAGCATTATTTTTAGAATTCCAGATTTGCGGAGCAAAAAAACAAATTTTATTTTCCAAGTGTAGTTTTCTACAATGTCAAATGGTTTCTATATAGTACTTATTCAGAAAAACGTGGCAAAAACTGGATTTGTATTCAACATTTTGTGCCAATCATAAAGACAGATTGCAATTTTTCCGAAAAAACGTACTTTAATGGAAAATACGTGTTTTGGAATGCAATTAGTGGCGGGATTTGGATGGCGAACCACACTTAAGACAATATAATTGGCGTTATGTGTTTTCGCCATACTAAAGTACATTGAATTAACAGGTAGGGAACAGGTAGCTAAGTGGAGCTAAAATATGCTACATAGAGCTTGACAAATTTTAGAAAAATATTCATTGTTTAGCTGAGTACAATATATCTGTCCAGAAAAGTCACAGTTTCGTTCGTTTTTCATCAATGATTTTTTTATTGAAAGAGACAAACTACCCGTTTTTACCCCACTAGTGTGGTAAAATCAGGTACACATATTAACGTTATGGAAAATTAGGAAAACTCGATTTTCAGCTGAAAAGTCGCAACCATTTTTGTTTTATATGACAGTTTAAGAATATTAGCTACAAAATTCACATGTAAAGCAGTTGTTTTCTTCCTCCACACCATTGCAGCGTTCTTGGGCACAGATATGAAAGTTTTTACATTGGATTAACCGTTCTTTATTTAAATCAGAAAATACATCATTAAAACATAAGAAATCAACGTCGGATGTGTTTTTATCGTCTTCATCGGAGGAATCAATACTGACTGTCCCGGTCTTAAGGCACTCGGAGTACTCGGTTTTACCCCAAGTGCAGAGATTATTAAAAACGAAATAGAACCGCGTAATTATTGGAGTAAATCCTTATTGATTGATAGGGTATAAATCCGTAGTAAATATAGGATAATCTAGTCTAAATGTAGTTTTTATAACCGTAATGATTTTTAAATAAGGATAGTTTTAAATCAAACGAGCCTTAGAGGGTTGACGTCTCAAAACAAATAAACTTTCATAGAAGCATTGAATTCAACAACTACAAAACGCCACTGTGATTGTTCCTTTTTCCAGACTAGTAAACTGTAATTCTGTATCTGTCTGCTAGATCGGAAAAATAATAGCGCCAGAATCGAGGGTACCGAATTTTACCCCACTACCCGATTTTACCCCAATCTTTCCTATTTTACTCTAAACAGGGAGTAATTTGAAGAGAAAAGAGTGATAAACCTAATTTTTTTAGAATGAAGTTTTTATGACGTCATTGTGCGTACTTATTAAACTATGGTGTTCTGCCTTCTAAGCATGGATGACCAATTCCACTTTTTACTTCGGCTTTCTATAGAATAATGATGCCTGTTGTTGCCCAGTTAAATTTAGGCTGAACAGCGCCTCCAAATGCATACATATGACACATGAAAGCTTACATACAGCGCCCGCCTATACATTCTTTCATTAATCGAAGCTGGTTATATGTAGTATGCCAATTTTGTCCTTTAATATCACCGGAATCTTTTAGAATCCCGCTTTATAATAGTGTTAAAAGTAAATAACCTGCAAATATCATAACTATACTTATAAGATACACTTAACGAATATGAATGAAGTTTCTGTACTCCTTTGTAAAGAGCTCTAAATTTTAATGTTTTTTAATTTTCTTTCTATAAGAATAAATTAGTAAGCTGTATTTTTATAACATGATTTGTATACCTAGAAAAATTCAAATTTGATAGTTAGTTTTCCAAAATATCAATAAAATATGCAGATATGCTTTTCACTTGTTAGTACTTATAAAAGAAATGAATTTTCTTTTATTTAGAAAAACCATTACAAAAAAATATGCCTAGAGATTTCAATTAACAAAAATATCATAAATTCTTAAAGCAATTCAAAACAATTAAAGTATTGAACGAAGTAATATAATCGATGTTAATTTTCTTATTCGGTTTACCACATTAATAATACTTGATGTGGTGAGCGATATACCGGACATCAACTTTGAGCTGCTCCTGTTAATTCAAAATTTCGTAAAACTACATGTTGTTTTTTTATTTGATTCTCGATTTTCTAATAATTATAATATTAATAATAACAATTAATTAATTAATATAATAATATTATTTAATAATAATTATAATTATATTATTTGCAAAAATATTTCGTTTCGGGAATGGAATCATTTCATTTAATTAGTTTTTCCAAACTGACTCCAGAAAATCTGGGTTCTTCGCAAAATGGAGTTTCGATGTGAATTTCGTCTCTTAAGCAATTTCTTGCATTTCATCCTTTTATTACCGTTTAAAATGCTTGTGTATTATTTTATTATCCTTTCACAACCATTTTACACTGAAATTTATGTGCTTGTTAGTCTTTTTTCAGTTGAAATATACTTTATTGTCCGGATGCCGGACATAGGATAACTTTTTATTAATTTTTCACCTGCAGGCTTGAAATTTCATTTATGAGATACCTTTTGCAGTTGCACACAGTACACCAAAGGAAAAATGTCTGAATTCAGTCATAAGTCTTAGACTTATTAATTAAGAAAAGTCATAATTTCTTAATTCCGACTGAAGTTTGTATAAATTTTAGAAGGATATAAAACTGAATAGCAAGTACGAGTAAAATGTAATTTATTTTTAGACTTCAACTGATGACTTAACATCATCCATAAAGTTCATTCGAAAATATTTGGAAAAAAATCCCGGTGGCATTTAAAAAAGTTTATATTTTTATTTTAACTTTTTCAATCCTCAGTAAATATGCCCTTTTATAGTAAGTGATGCATCTTTTATTGAATGATGGCATTACGAAACGCTTCTTTACCTATGGGTATTTACGTGAACTGCTTTCATTTAAATTTATTGACCCATATTAAAGATAAATTCTCGAAACTCTAGTGTACTCAAAACGGTAGTAAATATTTGCTCTTTATTTCGAAGGGCATTTTTTCTCTTCGCTAAATCATAACAATGGAAATCTATGCATTTTAAGAAGAGGTTTGGAAATACATGTCCGCCTTCTGGCATTATCAGCCTGTTTTCAATAAATATTTTGCATTATTGTGTTTCTTCAACATTGCCTTTGTAAATTCCATCATCTTCATTTTTGTGCACCCTTACTGAATACTCATATAAGAATTCATTTAACTATGCAAATATTTACCCCAATTTAGCGTTAAGAAATTATTTCCTAGAATCTGGTTTTATATTCTTTAAGACATTTTTATTTCTTGGATATCTGATGAATCGTTTCATGATTACATTTTTGTTTAAATGAAAAACTAAGAAACAAATTTCTTATTTTAGACAAACTTCTAAGTCTTCGTAATATTGTATTGTAGTAAAATTAACCTTTATTTTTTTACAAAAGTAAAAATATAGTTTAGATAAAAGCAAGAAATGAGGAGAAAAATAATAATAACAATTGAATTAACATGCTATTGAAGTGAACTAAAATATTAAGGAGGAATTTCGAGGATAAATCCAATTTTGATTTTCCACAATTTTGTTAAATAAAAACTGGCATTTGTTATCCACTATCATTAAAATGAATGTAATTCACATAAAAATCTTTAACGATATCAGATTTTTATTCCAAGGTACTGGTTTGCTGTATGAAATACTGTAGATTATTTGTTTCTGAAATTACAGGTTTCTTAGCGAATTTTATTAAAATCATCTGAAACATCATTTCGTTGGTGTTAATATATAAAACAGTGAGAGTAAATCAATAAATAAGAATCCTCCGATTTGAATTTATGGCGTTTTTAATTTGATGTTGGTTTGCCACCGACATGAATTTCCATTATTTTTCAGATTCCTTATTATTTTTTGTCGGATCATTCAGTTTGTTCAGTTTAGGCAGATTGAAATCATGTTAGGAACCCACTCGAACATAATTGTGGGATTGACGTCGCAATTCTGAACTATGGTCATTTGACCAAGACGATACCTCAGAAGACCAAACTTCCACACCAGCTGCACGAGTAAAAACATGACAGACCCCAACGGAATGAAAGCGCAACAGGTTCCTATATGCAAACGATTTTCGCTGGAGTCCGGTCTTGAGCCGTGTTTCAGCCACCAGACCACCCTACTCGGATGTGAAGTCAAAGTACAGATTGGAAGGTAGAGATGGATGATTCGAATGGTTTTATAACAACCAGGCAACTCTACAAAAATATTTTTCGTAAATCATCGAAATTTTGGGAAACACATCGTAAATTTGAACAGTCGTCATTTTACAAAGATGGAACCTCATCCGACACATCCTGTCCAAACTTCCACACCAATTACACGAGTAAGAAGACGTTGAAACCCAGTGGAATGAACATGCAAAAGATTCTCATACACGGTGGGTCTTTGGAGTTCTATCTCGAGCTACGCGTCTGGAAGTAGACCACCTCTCCTCCGATCATTTGTTCGGATGTGAAGTAAAAATACATATCGAAAGATACACAATTCAGATAGATTTATAGTTTCCGAATGATTCTTCAGTAAAGTTTTCTTTGTAAATCTTTGAAGGCTATAAACTGATAGAAAATCCTTGAAATATGTTAGTTCTTGATTATCATTTATAATAGAGTTTATCAGTTAATCACATACTAATTACATAAATAAATTCAATGTCATAACGAATTTAAAAATATTTTATCCCTTTGATTTGTCTCATTTTTTTGAGAAAAGAAAACTGTAAATTTATGGAATATAATAATGACTATTTTTTGTTTTAATTTTTCCTTTTTCCTTGTGGCATCATCACCAGCTGTGTCGTAAATTGTACTTGCATGCCTTTCTAACCCGCCCACTTTGCTGATGTCATCTGTTAACCAATGGCAAGCAAGCTGCTGAAGTATTTAAGGGTAATTTTTCCACCTGTTCACTCTCTCACTTTTTATTATCTCACCGCGCGCGTGGTCATATGATGTTGAAGTTTAATTTATGATTTTAACTTAATTATTGTTATATTAAATATGTTGTTGTTACATCTCGTGTTTTTATTCCGTGTTGTGTCTGCACTGTGTCACAATGGCGTAAACCTTTCTGAAGTAATAGCGTATATACGCAATGATAGTGTGAAGTACAGTATACATAGTAGTTAGAATATTTTGCATGCCCATCACTCTTCCTGTGAGTAATCCTGCCTTGCAACAGCTTACGACTTTAGCCGCTACATCTGTAATTTTCACCGCCTCATATGCTATATTGATAACCCGGAGTTAGGGTTATGTCACATCCTTGAAAATAAACTTAATCGAAATATTTCAAAGAACGCAAATTATAACTTTCTAAATGTGCATACTCAAGTAGGACCGTATAATATCCTAAGTGTTTTATTTAAAAGTAACCAATTTAACAATCGACAATAAATAACTAGACCACCGTCCCAACACCCCACCCCCGTTTTTTAATATAATGTATATCTATTTAATTTCAGCAAGAAGATATTATAATTTCTGATATATGAAATTTGCCTCGCAGTGTTATTTTTTAAAATTCTGCGTCTTCCACATTCAGTTTTAGTTGCTGTTTGATTAATGGATATTTTTTTTTGGATATTATATACTGAATATTTTTTCCAACGCTCAAGTGTTTTCCTTTAAATTTCGGAACCGAAAGATAATTTATCATTTCTGGGAACTAAAATGCAGACAGGTAAAAACAATTTTTTTTCTTCTCATGAACGTTTCTATGAAGTATATCATTAAACAGAAAAACACATTTTGATCATTTTTGGAAGGCTGAGCTTCTTTGATGATAAACGCAGAAAAGCCACGTTTTTCAGAAACTCGATCATCCCAGTTCTTTGTTATGTAAACGTCTTTTATTTCCTTAAGTTAGATTCGTTCTGGCTAAATGATCCGTTTTGACCCAAATAAGCAATGATGCGGAATGATTTTATAGATGTTATTGGATATTAACTTTCGATCGGATTTTTTCTGTTGCATTTTTAGTATTTATTTAAATTTTAACCTCGTAAGTTTTATCACAGCTTATATTTATCAAGAATATATATATGTAATAAATGAATTTTTTAAAACTTTCTTTAATTATTTTTAACGATACCTCATTTTTAATTACTTCTACTTGCATCGAAATAAGAGAACTTCTACTTTCACTTTGATTCAGGAGTCTTTCGGGAAAATCCCCTTATCTGGCTACTTAAGCTATCTGAGCATTGTTAACTGCCCTTTTTTGCTCTTATTTTAATTGCAGCGAAAACGCACGGACGGCGTTGTCCGCAAGGGTGATCATGGTGTGGACTCGTAAATATGATTTAAGATGCTAAAATGACCTGAACACCTTTGTAATGCTTGAATAAAGAAACTCTTACGTGAATCATCCTTGGATTATTTTTGAAAATGTCTCTATAAACACGCTAAAATTGAAGATGTTATATATATATATATATATATATATGAAAGATCAGGCTTTAAAAAGGAGAAAGGCAGTCCATTGTCATCAAGGAAGAGACGATATCTGTTTAAATCTTCTTTTATTTAGGCATCAGGCGTTATTTCTTCATAGGTAAAGTATTTAATTTGTTTGCAGCTCCATGGCCAGAATTTAGAAGTTTACGCCCGAGCGGCGCGTTGTTGTTGAAAGCTTACATGCCGGCGTGAAAAAGGGCAGAAAAGAATGCGCAGAACGCTTAAGTACCCAGAAGAGGGATTTTCCCCTTTAGAACTCGTGATTTGAAAAGAAAGTTGTAGTGCGTTAAATAGGATGAAAGTAGAAGTATTTAAAATGAGATATCGTTAAGATTATTTAGGAAAGTTAAAAAATTAAAATATCATATATATATATATATATGACATTTCGTTATGTGAAATGGAGAAACACCTTTAATAAGCAGGCAGTTGTAGATCTAATCAATACTTTATTCCAATTTCTATTTATCCATTTTAAAGATCATAGGTTTTGTTTAATAGATATCGGTTATAGTTATATTCAAATCAATGGCCATAGGTGTTTGAAGATTTACGCGCAAAGCAGCGCATCTAAGAAGGAAGGAATTACATTGCAGAAAAGGGACGTTACCAAATCGCTGCGAGCTTAAGTAGTATTTTAGAAAAAGGGTAATTTCCGCACGCTACAATCGTTTAAATCCGGACTTCTTTCAGTTAAAGTGACAGTTATTCTTATACTGGAGATTAAGTAGAAATAATTTTATAAATTAAAAGTTGAGAAGCGTTTTTAAAATTAGGAAACTTTTAAGTTATTACATATAGAAATATTTCCATTAAAATTGCACAAACTTTCTTTATTTATTTTGAACACTGAAAGTTTTGAACCACAACCAGTCTTTGAATATTTCCTTAGCCCGTGTAAGTCAACACTTAGTTATCCCGTTCAGTAAAACTTTTAAAATAAGATAAGTTAAACAGATGAAACCTTCATTTTAAAATCAAATCATGAATTTTTAGAATAACGGAAACATCATTAGCTGTAAATGAAGTACTCTCCGTCTGAAAGAACGGCTTAATGAGGAATACCTAGGATTAAAGCGCAAGTCGTATTATTCAAATAAAATGAGGTATTTGACAGGTATGATTAGGAGACAATTAAGAGATGAAAAGAGTAAATCATTTGTAGTATGGAGTTTAGATTATTTGGTACAAGTACCCATGGCTGTTTTAAAGTCGATGGCTAATCTATGCAGTAAATAGTCATGGAGAGTTTCAGAATTATAATCATTGACAATGAAAAGTAAACGTTGTTTGAAACAAAATATTATAATTAGATTTTTTTAAATGGTCATGTTTTATGTTGTGCGAGTTTCGTCTATTAGGTCAGTTGTTCCCAACCTGTGGCACACGTACTCCTGGAGGTACGCTGAGGACTAGTCGAGGAAATGCAAAGGTCATGTCGGTAGTGGCGGAAACTACTAAAGATAAGGGATTATAACGAAAAGAAATTATACATTTTTTTTCCTAAGTTCGGAAGCTTATTGAGTAACAGTGAAAGAAGAGTACGAATAACTCAGTGTCAAAGGAATAAAACATTCAACACCTTTCACAAACACAGAACTTGTGAAATGCACATATTCTTCTTATTCGTATATTCAAGAGCAAATATCGTAGTAAGCTCGTATCGAAAATGGAGGTTTAATCATAAGGTTACATCTGTTCTAATGTAAACCTAATTTTGTGCTTCAGTTTTTCGTATACAATTAGTACAATTTCCATACCAAATCATGAGATTTGGTTGGGCCAAAGAGGCCTAGAGTTTGTGCCGCGGCTTGGGGAGATTCGATTCCATTGAATGTCTATCTACCTTTTATGTGCACCTGATGAAGGTTAAACTGCCATCGTAAGTCAACCGTCCTGACGTTAGTGTGAGTGGGAGTTTAGAGTCCGTAGTGCCGGTTCAGGTATCGTCTTCGTCATCTGACCACGTATAAACAGACGAAATCCTTCCCAATGTAGCCCTTATGTACATTCAAAACAGGGCGTCAATCTAGCAAATCAATAAATTATGATTTTGCTATAAGATTCCGAGGAGATACAGTTTGAATGTAAACCTCATCTTTTTTTGTTGCTCAGTAATATGTAATTTAGCTCGCCGAATAAATATGTTTGAAAACCTTTTTGAAATTAAACTTCGGAGGCGAGGAATCAACGAGAGAGACGTGTGAGGGCAAGAGCGGAGACCGTGTAGTCTTTAAAAATTTTAAATATTTAAACTTCACTCATTCTTTAAATCAGTTATAGGGAATTCGACGTTGAAGCTGAATATTTAGATTAATTTGTTTGTAAAATTATATTTATTAACAAAGAAATGATCAACTTAGCATGACATTTGCAGATACTTGAGTACGAGAAACATTGTCATTCAATTGAAAGCCATTGTAATGAACATGCTTTAGAATTCGTTTTCGAATGTTTCTTTCCACTCTTCCAATGATTTCCAACATCAATTCGATCACATAATAGCGGTTTATAATTCTTCTAATGTTCGAGATTTACTTGCATACACGCATGATTTCAAATGCTCTCATATCGAAAAATCACTCATGGAAAGGTTCAGTAACTCTAAAGTCCAAGAGCTATCCCCACTCGTCAGACAGAGGAACCTACCACTAGGCATAGATCATCCGATCCCCTATTCAGGTTTATATCATCCTTTTGCTAGGCTCAACGAAGTATTTCATCAACTTCGAGGATTGAGGCCCTTTGAGGCCACGTGCCTCGTTAAATTCCCATCGTTGTGTGTGTGAGATATCCCGAAAGCGAGAAATTAGCTAATTACAGTAGCTGGTCAAAAAGCATTTATAGAAGCTCTGGTCGTATGATCAGTGTCCCCTTTTTTCAGTCACGTTTTGAAGCAACACGAGGGCTATTTAGGGACGGATCCCGTAATTTCAAACTGTCTCAACTCTCAACTCTCTTTCTGCTTGACGAGGCTTCTCCAAATGTCCACTCCACACCAACAGCAGGTCGTTTCACCACCGATGTAAGATCTCATGTGAACCAGGCACACATACACAGCGCATCTTTGATGGAATCATATTTTGAACCTGGAGGTGTCTAGTCCCGAAGACAAGACCTAACGACCATGCTACAAGCCATGTGTTAAGTAGCCATGCCATGTGTTAAGTAAAAACTTCACATGAAAGCTTTAGTGAGACATCAAAATCTTTATAAACGTAGAATTCTTCTGTTTTTAGATTCAGTAATTGATTTAATAAGTTCTCATCAGATTTATATATTCGGAATATAAGAATTTCTGAATTTAACTTTTACATTCGGAGTGATGAAAATCGCAAAGATGCCTCTTAAAACTATCATTTTCGGGGGAAAACAGGAAAGTGCCTATCCCCTTTTCACGTCATTTTCAAGATAAGATTCGATCACACCTGGAATTGCTTATTATGTCTACGAAGACAAACAATTGTAATAGTGAAACAATTGAACCTCGAGATTGATATGAATGTTTGTATGAGTGTTAAGTTTTTGGTTAATAAATGTTCTTTTTTGCTAGTCTTCTCTAGTGACTTAACACATCACAACACGGCTTCACACATTTTTAGATATTCGTGAGCTTGAAAAAACTATGTCTGAAATTATATCTGTTTGTCTGTAAACATGATAACGTAGAACATGAGGCGATGTAAATTTGGTACGCATTCTTTAAGCTGAAATTGACGCCGCGGTGGTTTAGTGGTAAGGTGTCGACCTCGAAGCCAGAGGGTTCCTGGCTCGAAACCCGATTCCACTAAAGATCCGTCGTGTATTGGTCTGGTTGCAGGCCAAATCATACCTAGGGGTCAAACGTCCCCCCGCTGGTGTGGCGTGGAAATTTAGAGAGGGGGTGCCAGCTCAGGTTTCGTCCATGGTTCAAAATTACGAGGTCCGTCCCAAAATAGACCTCGTGTTGCTTCAAAACGGGACGCTAATCTAAACTAACTACACTAAATTAATTAACCTGAAATTGTGGAAGTATATCAAAATCCGTCTGTCTTTCCTTGCACAAATGAACAAGATAACTTTAAGAAAGAAATGAGGTAAGTGGATGAAATTGTGGATAAGATTTTGTCACCTGATTTTTTTACAATATTAGACGAAGTCCTTCAGCGGGTTAGCTGCTCATCTCTATTTACGTGTGCATATGAATACGATAACTCAAAATTTCTCTGAAAAAAGAAGGAAAATCAACTTTTCTTTTAAAGAATTTGCATCTTAATTGCCAACCAATTTACAGTTTAGATATTCTTAAAACTTCGTCATTATAGTAATGTTTTAAATAAAAGATCGCGCATTATGTGTCAAATATTTTCTCCATTGTAAATCTTGCTTAGCATGTCTTATTATGTCACCAGTCGTGTTATTTACAAATGCGCTCGGTTCTTGTCTCGATATAACATGCATTTTAAAACATTTTTCTTATTTTTTGTGCTACTTTCTGCACCACTTTCATGCAAAGTTAAGATAATCTGATTTTTTAAACATAAAATATTACTATGTTCCATTTCGGATTGAAACAGCGTCAACATATTAATTCAGATGTGTATCCTTGGAAATATTAAATTCAGATCAATCAAAAAGGAATACTCAGAAACATGGTAGTTCTTTAATAGAAATTTTTTCTTTGCGTTTCATTTTATTCCTCGTTCTATGATTTATTATTTATCTGTTTTATAATGGCTCTGATTTGCTATTTCTTTAAAGCGGAAATCAATGGTTTAATATTTTGATAATTAGATTTATATGAATTTCCTTTTATACAAACATTTATGGATGTCTTGGAACTCCCAATTGCTTTGAAATAACTTACATTTTAGCTGAAATGCTATTAATAGTCGTTAATATTTTGTGTTAATTAAAGTTAGATTTTCTATGGCGTTAAACAAATAATTGTCAAGCTCTGTTTAACAGCAGAAAGGATATTTTCAATACTTATTGAACAAAGCAATGGATCAAATACATCTTTCATTTTTTTCTTCAGAGAGATTAATCCGGAGAAAAGGCTTCAAAGAAAAATTGATTTTTTTCACTTCTGATCAATGAAAATTTTCTTTCAACCTCCCACTCCCCAGACAAGAGCAAAAACGACAAAAAGAGCTCTTCTTTATTACCAATTCAAGTTCAATATATTTTTTGAAAAGTTATTCAGGAACATTGTGAATGTACTTAAACATCGAATTTCGATATGAAGTTAAAGGTTGTAATGGAAAATATCTGCTTCATAAGAACAGTTGATGGCTTTGCCTTGAGAAAATGATTAAAAATTGTTATTCCAGTGAATAACGAGAAGTAATAAATATGAAGATGGGTCTGGATTTCTATTGTAATGGAATATTTTATGACCCTCTCCTTCTTACTAAAATCTTTTATAGGAGAGTAATAAAATAACGATTTAATAATTATTGCTTATTCGTAAATTCTTTTTGGTGATTGAAATACTAGAGTTTTTAATGGCTTATTTCCATCTCCTGGTATGTAAAAGACAATAAAAAACTGTTAAAATATTCTGTCTTAATCTTTAGTTTGAGATTTAGATAATGGTTTGGTTCCAAATCAATATCACTTTAACGTATTGAACAGTTACGAAAAAAGGATTCTAGGCGCATATTAAAGATAATCTTAATGAGAAGAGATTATTTGCAGTTACTGTACCTTTGGATAAAGTATGATCTGCAGGTACTGTCAAGCTTAATATTCCTACTGTAGGAATTTCGAAATGTTCTTTTTGTACTTCAAGTTTCTTTTCTATTTGAGAATTTGAGATTTAATTCACTATACTGTGTTAATTCGTTGGGATAAAGTAAAAGAAAATCACTCTTTTTCAAAAACAATGTTTTTATATCATTCTGTATCTTTATTTACGTTGATTAATTACTGTAATAGTTATCTTTTAGCAAAAAATATCATTTGAGTTCGTTTCGAAAGATATGTGCACAAATTCAGTTCACATATCTTTGACTTCATCATTGTGAAACCAAACTTTTATAACATTTGTTATCATGCGTTCTTTGGTTGCACAGTCCATAACCAAAACGTCTCTTTGGACACGTTTACTATTGAACCTAAACTTTTACTATTGGATTTAAATCTAGAGGATTTTCAGACCTATCAAGCAAATTAATTTTATTTTCCAGCATGAAAGTTTTGATCAGTTTTGAATGCGACATGGGACCAAGTTCTGATGAAATGCCCCGTCAAAAATATGCAAGAATGCAACAATACTACGCTGTAATATTTCTAAATACTTGGATGAATTCACCATACCTCGAACAGGATCTATGCTTCAAGTGTCGTTTGCTGGGAAGGAACCTCAAAACATTCATTTCAGAGGGTGTTTTGCAGTTTGTTGGACGTGCTCCGTTCTTAAACGTTCAAAGCTAAACTTGTCTAACTACATTTGCTTTGAAACATTGCACAAATAAATGAATTTCATTACTGAAAATTGCCTTTTTCCAGTTGTAAGCAGTCTATAATTTTTTTGCCAATTCTAAACGTATTATCTTTATTTAAACAGTTAAATTTTGTTTTATCTTTGAACTTCTTGTATTCCAGTCAGCTTCCAGAAGCCAACGGCGAAGAGATTAATTACTAACATCAAATCAACTAGCTTATAAATCTCGTTGAATCTCGTCCTTGCTTTCTTGTATTAATTTTGCTATTCTGATTAGAATTTTGGCAGTTCGTGGGGTTGTTTTTACCTCTGTATTTTCAGACGATGATCCAGATCCTTCATAGCTCATTAAAATTTTTGATACACTTAATTTGCCTACTGCAAAAGCGATATCTCTCACTGTCATAAAAATGTGATCTTATTATTATATTTGCACACCTTTTCGGACTAATACCCATTTTTAAATACACAAAACCACCCACCTTCCACACACAGAAGCTCACAACTGAAGCTAAATTGACCACTTCAAGTTTAAACCAGTCAAATAACATTCTTGATATGAAGTTCTAATAGTCATACCATCTCAAGTCAGATGAAACTGATTTAAGCTGGTTTCAGACATCAACTAGCTATCGCCTTACAGTTCTTACAAAATAATGGCTTACCCCACTTAATTTGAACATTATAGTACCTTGCGAACGATTTTGATAATTCGCCAGAGATATTTAATGTTTTTGGTTTCCATTCAGTTTGTTTAAAGGTGCCGGTTTTCGTAATGTTCGGTTGTTGTAATTTACTACAGATGATATAGGCTACATTCTGAGGCGCTTAGAGATGAAATTGAAACGCTTATAAAGAGATATATTAAATTCATATTTTAAATATTAAATTTCCGTACAAATTCCGGGTCATAAAAATTTGAACAAACTAGATAACTTATCCCCTCATATACGTAAACGAAATCCCAATAACATAGTAAGACCGCCATCTTATATGCTACGTTAGTGGATTTGTCTTCGCCAATTTGAAGAAAATCTTTCAACTTCTCGCCATCGAATAATCTGTTTAAGAGTTGAAATTTAAAAGTTAAACCATTTTAAAGGTAATGTCAGTAAAATTAATTATTTCATTTGATTTTATTCATTTTTTTTACAAAATAGAGTATTCCCTACAGTTATTTTATGGGTAGTTGTCATTTCTTTCTGTTACTGATAGAACATGTTACTACATAATAATAATTACTTACAGATTAATAAATTGAAAAGATTAGTTATTTTTTACGCATTTTCAGTCAATATTGATACATATTTGGTTCATATTAGTATAGTTTTCTCTATTTACCATCCTCATTTGCAATTTGTAACTTAGTTTATGCAAGTCGTAATTCGACTTGTTATTACACTCGGTATCTTTGCATTCTTGCTAACAGAGTGATAAAGTTCTTAACTGTTCAATAATGTTCTTTAAAATACAAAATTTTGCGTTGGAGTTTATTTTTAGAGCCCATTATAACTTACGTCATTCAGAAATACTGCCCATGAAATTTCGATCAAAATACAATCTTCAGATTCCTACACAAATGTTTTCTCATTGATCATATTGCGGTTTTACTTAGACATTTAAAAGTACATTTGAAGCAACTTAAGTGTCCATATTAGTCTATTTTCTTTTGGAGATGAGGTCCTTTATATGCTCCCCTTGCAAAATTTTCAGAAAAATTAATGTGCTAAATAATATTTCCTTCATACATATTAACACACAATAAAAGCAGTTTAAGAAACTTTAGAAATTCTATTTTTCCAATAGAACAGGGGTTACCAACCTTTTTTCCTTTCTCGTGTACCCCCTGATTATTCTGTTTGTTTCCGCGTATCCCCTAGTGTCATATCCAACTCCCCCCCTAACCATCCGTCTATGCAAAGAAGTTTATGTCAATAATTTTAAGGTTATCTTAAAAAAGAAATTATTCGAATTAATAACATTTTCAAAACTTATTTTTTATTTTAAATTTTATTCCATTTTTACAGTGGTATAATTTCAATACCAAAGCAACTGAAACCAGTATTGTAATTATTTCGTTTTAATTTATAAGGATAGTTAAAAATTACACTTCGTTATTATCAACTATTCAAGTGGCTTAGTTATTAAATAGGAGACACAAATTTCTCAACTTTTTTAATGCATGTTTTTTTTTATTTCCGCCATTAACAACTTTGATTTCACGTACCCCAAAATACCCCTTCGCGTACTCCAGATTGGGAAGCTTTGCACTAGAATACAGAATTAGGATACTTCAGTCAATTCATAAATACCATTTAAATTCTTGTTTCCCTTCCCCACACAAAAAAGAACCCCTGAAGATTTTGTTTTTCGTTCATCTCGGTTCTTCCTGAATTCAACCAACATAAAAAATTCTTTTCTCCCTTTATATGTACACTAACCACTTTAACTTAAGTTGGCGCGACAACTGTATTTAGAGTGTCGGCGGGATGTTTAAGTGCATGATACCAAAGACTGTTGTTTTTTACTTTCTCGTATACGAAGTATACAAAGAGAACGTATTGTAATCGTCAAAAAATTGGAACTCGTGATTTTGACGGATCTCCACGTTTTAGACCTCCCTGAGTCAGAAAAACACAATTTTGGGATTATGTCTGTGTGTCTGTCTGTAAACACGATAACTCGAAACCTATTAGAGCTACGGGGATGAAATTTGGTATGTGGTCTTTAAACATAATTTATTGGTTTCTATCAAATTTTGGACAAAATCCGTCAGCGGGAAGTCTGTCTGTCTGTATGTCCGAAGTCATGCGAACACTATAACTCAAAAACGTGAATAGCTAGATGAATAAAATTTGGTACATAGTTTTATCATCATGAATGTAAGTCCGTATCAAATTTTGGGCCATATCCGTCAAAGGGTTGACTGTCTGTCGGTCTGTATAGTGCATACTTGTAACAATTATATCTCCTAAACCCTTTGGCTTAGGTAAATAAAAATTGTTATGACGTTTGCTAATATTAATTATAGATCTGTGCTCAAATTTCGTTTCAATCCGTTGGAAAAAAGGTCTTCAAATTGCATATTTCGTTCAAATTGCACATTGCGACTCTGTTGGCGAGCGTTTCGTTTATTTTACTCAAGTTAGTATAGTTGGCTTTTGACCTTGGCGGTCTACGAAATTGTAGCTTCGAAAGCGCTTCGTTTCTTCCCATTTTTTTCTTTATTCTCCCTTTTGGCGAATTCTGATCCTGCTCAGATTATTTTATTTCCGTTTTGTCGTTTCAACGTGTGCTGTGAAAACTTATTGCGTTCTGGGAATAAGCAGATTCGAAATTTTTATCCGAGCGAGTTTGGGGGAACTGACTTAATTTCGCTTATTTTTTTTTATCTCCACTGCGCTAAGGGTTTTAGCTTATTTTTTGTCCCTACATGTGTTAGGAGTATACGAGAAAGTTTAGGGGAGACCACTTCCGCTTGTTTTATTATATACTCTTTTGTTTAAGTTCACGTGTTTCATATTTGTAAAATGGAATTTTGTGATCGATTTTTCACGGACTTCCTGACGTGCTAGAGGTTCGAATTTTTGAACATTTGCGAGATGTCAATGAAAAAAAAATACTATTTTATATTTTAGGAATTTAATTACCGTTAATCAATAAATTTAATTAAACTTTGATTCCATATTAGTGGCACCACCTAGTAGCGACTTTGAGAAATAATTGATTTCAATATTCCAAAATATTCATAATAATGAAGTACAGATTAAAAACTTAAGAGTAGAAAATAACTTTAAAAAATTTACGCCTTAGACACTAATAAGTGTTTTCTTAAATGTTTTTATTAAATTTGTTTTTTGACTGATTAGCTGTGGAACTCAGGAGGAAAAATACCTGTATGGTACTGATCAAAAGGCTCAGTGACTGATTTATGTTAAAACTTACCTCATTAGGACTTTCACAAAAATAAAGATATTTGATCTAAAGCCCCATTTCCCTTCGTGTGAGCTCTTATTACGGACAGTTTATTAAGCAGCAAGAACGATTTCAATTTGAAAGAAAGTTGGTGACTTACAAAAACATTGATAATGCTTTTCCGTAATCTCAGTATCTTTATAATAAGATAATAAAATGTATTCATTTTTAGAATTTAATGAAACTATTGGAGAAATTAAAAATAAATGGAGATCTCAACTTTCGTCGGATTAGGAGAGCAATTTTTTGGTGATTAATTGCTTGGAATTTTACTACGCAAAGGTTACATCTAACCAAGCTATGCCAAATTCTTATTATTTACTTCGCCCTTTATTGGTTCAAATTTATAAAAGAATATTATTGGCAAGTCTAAAACTAATATAATTAAATAATTTAAATTACAAGAAATTGGTAAATTCAGTATCTGTAATAAAATGAAACAGAATCATAGTCGGAGGTTCTTAAGTTTGCCAAATGTGGATTTGCAAGGACAAAGTATTTTGTTCTAAAATTAATATAATTAGAACAACAGTTTAAAAGTGACTTCTAAATAAATATCACTTTACCAATTGGTTAAGGGCAGTCTTATTTAGTAGATGATAGTATGTAAATTATGTGTGGAAAATCCTAAATTTTGTCAATTTTACAGCTTTTAACAACTAAAATTTGCTTGCCAGAAACCTTTAGTTGATTGTTTCATATAGCGTGACTTATTATAAGCCTGTTTGTCCTACATGTTTTGCCATTTATTATTAATAAATAGCATAGTCATAGCACGAGCTTTAAATCATTTAGAGGAATGAAAGTGTTCCTTATGATGACAGCTGATTTGGTGAAGTGAATAGATGAATACTAACTTATTCCAGGAGTGAGGAACCTTTTTGCACTGAAAGGCCACATTAAATGTCGGCACGAGCAGAATCTTAAAGGTTATTGTTCTGTGATTATTATTGTTTTACAGTCGAGTATATTATTTTAACGCGAATTGTAAATAACTGGTAAGGCCGCATAAGAAACTCAAAAAGGCTATATGCGGCTTTAAGGCCTTGGGTTCAGCATCTCTGAACCATTCTTTTCAACTTGTGAGGAGTTTATATCTATTATTGCAAAGCTATAAAGTCGTTTCCCTGCGATGCTAATTTTGGCGACAAAGGGAATTTTCTAGAAGGACCTCGAACTTCCAATCTATTTCTACTGGTTTCTAGAACTTTCTAGAGATTACGTCACTTCCTACGTAATGAAGTCACTTCTTGTTGAAAGGTATGAAGGCAAGCTCTCAAACCAAGAAGAGAGAGTTGGAATTTGACCTGCAAGCAAGCTGGTGATCTAACAAGAAACGTTTGAGCTCCGTGTTGAGATTTAATGGTAGTCTCTGTTGTGAATTTTTACTAGTGCTGTGTTAATACTTGTGCTACGTGTCTTTGCTTGGAATATTTGTAAAATAAAGAGCTTTATTTTTTTAATCCTGCTTATTGGTTTGCATTCACGTACACTCACAAGACAATTTTGTCACACTATTAAATTTTTTCAATTCAATTGTTATACTTTATTTAACGCTAAAATAAGTATTTAAAAAAGTTTTAACGTTAAAATTAAATAAAAGAGCTTCAACCAAAAATGTAAAAAACGTTTCTTATAAGGCGTAATTTCAGATATACTGTTTAATAGTTATGCTTGAATTGGTGTTGTTCATCGAAGGATTCAAGTATTAACCCTTTAAAGGACAATTTTTTCAAGTAGTGTTATAGTAAAATGGCTTTGTGATTGATATTCATTTAAGAAGAGAAATTCATTTAGCTTAGCGATAACATTTTAATTTTTGTCAATTAATTTTGCTAATTAAGAATTAATTATCAAGTCAGACACTTCGTTATGGTTTGAAAAAAGAAATTAGAACATCTCGGTTTTTGTTTCATCGAAACAATTGGCGAGAACTTATGCCGACCTTAAAAAATTTATTTAAAAATTAATGAATTTGGTGGTAAGTATACTTACCGTGGCCTTATAAAGGGTTAACACATTGTCAGTTTGCAGGGTAAAATTATGCTTTATCCCAAATGGGGTTATTCCGCCTGTATACTAAAATTATTCTTTATACATATTTACTTTCGTTAAGATATAGGTTAAATTATGTTCTTGATGGTTCAGAAGCAGTTGCATCTAGATAAATGAAATTTCTTAGAAACTAATAAACCTCGTTTGAGTAATTAAAATTTGAAAGAAACAAATCATTTTTATTTTTTAATATTAATACTCAAGCTTAACTTAAACCCTATACTATTCAAGACATTTTATAAACATTTTTTTTCATATTCTTTGATAAAATTAAATACTGTCTGCTATACATGGTGATTTGTACTCAATAGCACTGGCTGATTATGTATTAAAATGATAAAATGATCTTCCGAAATATCACAGAATGAATTTGTGAATGTTAAGTAAAGTGAGGCTGAAAAGTTAAAATGAAAGAAGAAATGCAAGTGAAAATACAGTTTATTATCTCAGCTTACATTATAGTCAATCATTAACTATGAAGATAATATGATTTCTCTTCACGTCAGCATCTTTGTAGTTTCACAATACAGTACTGTCTGGTCCTGCTGTAGTGTATATCCAGCTTTGATTCAAAATAATTCTAATGTTACATAATTTCAAGAAATCAGTGCAGTTTACAAAGTCATCTACCCACTTCTTAACAGCAGATGGGTGAAAAATTTAATCATTCTAAATACGAGGAATGAAACCTTAATAGCAACCACATCTTTTTGAATGAAAATTCTGAAAGAAATCGATATATGTAAAAGTTCAGTTTAATTTCATGATAATCGAAATGATTTGTTGTTATTTGTCATGAGATACGTGAATTATTAATAAGAAAATTAAATCATTAAATGGACAGCATTTTACTTTCAGTACAGTTTTTCATGCTATCAGTGACATTATTATATATCATTATATTGGGAATAGACTTGTAGAATATGAGAATAAAATATGCATTAACATATCTTCCAATTTAAAATCAATTGAACTTCCATCTGGTGCATCTGATCTGGTGAGATGAAGCACCCATATTTTTTTGTGCCTAAGTGGGGGTTTTGCCGAGAAAGGTGTGGGACCTCTAGTAGCTTCCTGGATCCTTACCCCTCACACTAAGGTATCGTGGTTTTTCCTCTAGTGCTCTTTTGATCTATGTAAGGGGCACGTTAATCTGGTAGATGAGTTGCGCACGATTACGTTTGTATTTTTGATTTCCCAAATTTTTTTCAATATTTCTTGTTATATACCTGTGTCTCAGCCCCTAATTCAATGATATTGATAGTTATTTACAATATATTGTTTCAAAATTGTCGAATTATTTTAGGCTGTCAACGACAGCAATCGTCATTGCTAAGGAACCTTACGGGAAAACAAACATCCTCTCCCTCCTGAATTCTTGGACATTTTGTCAGTTTAAATTGCAAGGAAATACAAAAAGGTTATTTAAAAGCGCAGATATAGCTTTGTATGTCAGAATACTTCAGTTTGATAAGATTTTCCTAAGCAAAAAGTTAACTTTTAATCTCACAGATGAGTTGCACCCGAACGTGTTAACATTTATATTGCACCCGACGAATATTGAACAACAAGGATCAGCTAATTCAAGTTATCAAGCATGCGTTGGTCAAAGGGATGTTATTTCGATGCCTGGCGAAGCAAACTTTACTACCAGATTTAGGTGTTCTATGTTTCAATGCCAGTGATATTGATTGTTTTAAAATCACGAGATACATAAATTATTAATAAAATAAGCAAGCAATTCATCTACTAAAATAGATGGTTAGCTGCGTTCAATACCGCTTTTAATGTTGTGAATGACGCTGAAGTATATCTACTAATCGAAAAAAGGCTTTTAGGATAATAGTAAAAATGATAAATCATATGATAACATATCTTCCGTACGAAGACGGATGAAAGAGAAATTTGTGCCCTTTTGAATCGTCTACATTGCTAAATGGCTGAGACGTCATAGGCTCTAGCACATCAAAGATTTTAATTTTTGTCTGCTTATATTTTGAATTAATTGCACATCCTTTTCTGATATCGACTTCATGAAAACAACAATCTTCCGCATTTTTTATTTAATAAAACTGCATTTAATTATAAACTTCAACTCCTTTATTAATTCCTGATGAATATAAGCTTAATAATTTAATTGTAAAATTGAGAATGTTTGTATCTTTGACCGTACGTAAGACTCAAATACAACAGAATGAGAGAACAGGTTGAGTAAATCATTTTGCACTAAAGAAGTAAAACGAACTGTGGTTTCTAAATTTGGTGTCACATGTTAAATAATGCAACTTGCTGTAATGCAGTATATGATTCATAGTGTTAAAATTTGTTATACAGAATTTCGCTTCTGATAAAATTGCAAACCTAATTGTGCTTAGTGTTCTGACAGTGACAATATAAAAATGTGTTCTGAAAATTCCAGTTATTTTATTAAAAAGTTCAGCTATTCAAAAGCCTTTGAATCGTATGAAATAATTTTATTAGACTCCTATGATGATGTGAAATCGCTTCGTTAACTGTAGGGGTGTAGGTGTGCAAATGACTTTGTGCTAATTTAATAAAAAAAAGTGATGCATTTTGGATGATAACGCAGATTCAGAATTTAAATATTCTGAATGTTTTAATGTATACAATCTTATTTCACTACAAGACATGACAAAAGACCAATAATAGATAAGATTTTTAAAGAATTTCTTCATCATAAAAACTCATTAATGTTCTAACTAGCCGAGATTCTATGTTAATAATTAGCAAGCTATTTTAAAGTTGTTTAAGTTCTACAAAAATTGCCAGAATAAGCAACTCAGCAGATTGGTAAGCTAGTAACGAAACTCAATGGGAGCTTATTAATTTGGTATCTAAACTAATACTTCAGATGCTCAAAGTGATAAAAGGATATCACTATACTCCAGGCTTAAAATAAAAATTATTCGTCAATTGCAAGCTTCATCAATATTTTGATCTTTCCTCATCAATTCCGGTGTTTAATGTTCATCACTATCAATCTGAAATGCTGATAATATTTAGCTGCATGAGAGGATATATCACAAAACTTTTATCTTTCCATTTTCGTTCGATTTCCTGCTAGACATCCTTTTCCATCCCTTTCAAGGGCGGTGGTTTCTAGTCAAAACCATCTATTTTATGAGATTTTTTCGTATCCATACGGTGATCTTTTGACGATTTATTAGAAATAATGCATTCTTAGTATCTAATAAAGAAAATAGATGGCAGCACCAATTCTATTTTTTCTTAATGGATTTATACTGTCATTAGCATTGTTTTCACGAAAAATAAAATAAATTGCTTGTATCCCTGAAAGGTTAAATGGTACACTATATGCCCAAAAGTATCCGGACACTTGCAGATTTTCACATTTTTTAGAATTTCTCCGTAATGGTTTAACCGACTGCCGTTAAACTTCGGACATGTAAAGAATAGACAATAACTCACATTTTACATTGAAGATTCGGTCCTGAGGGCAATTAGTAGACCGTCTACAAACTGATGAAGACAAAAATGTTTTTGGCCCACCCCGCTTCACAGAATACTGATAACAAGATGAAACTTTCAGAAATGGTAATGTTTAATGTGCATAATATTTACAGGAATTTTTGTAAACTCAGCGCAAATATTTGGGAAGATATAAAGGTTTTCTTAAAAAATCTCAAATTTTCCCACCTGTTTTTTGCTTATAACATGCAGAGTATTCTGTTATATTATACGAAACTTACAGAAAAGATGACAATATGTTAGAGAAGCATTTGTGTGAAACTTTGGAAAAGAATTGTTGAATATTACAGGAATTATGAGCATTTTTAGTAAATAGTGTTTTACTGCGCATGCGCGAAACATAGTGTAATTTTTCTTTCACAACTTTAAAGCCAGATATATAGGGCAACTTATATAAAAACATTCAGTTCAATATCATTGGTATTCAGAAAGATATCGGCATTACAACGAGCAGAATTTTAGCTCCTGTCGAGGAGAAGCTAAAAGATGAGGGGTTGTACACAAATTGATATTTTTAAATTTTATATCTTTAAAAAGTTATATTGAATTGTATAGTGGTTAGAATTTGTTGCATACACATGAACACTTATCAATTACGTGCATAACTTAAATTCCAGCTAATTAGGCACTATAAATAACAAAAATTTTATTACTTTAATTATATTATTTTCATGATTATTAACAAGTTACATATTACAATTTTACCGCCAAACGATATTTTTAAATATATTTATTTTATAGCGGAACGATTTTTTTATCTAATTAATTTCTTTTCTTAAAATATTTTAATAATTCTACATATATGTTTTTTTATTCGTTACGAATATTAGATGTGTTCATGGGTATTCAGCAAATTCTAACCACTATGCAATTTAATATAACTATTTAAAGATATAAGTTTAAAAATATCAATTTGTGTACAACCCCTCATCTTTTAGCTTCTTTTCGACAGGAGCTAAAATTCTTCTCGTTGTAATGCCGATATCTTTCTGAATACTAATGATATTGAAATGAATTTTTTTATATAAGTTGCCCTATATATCTGGCTTTAAAGTTGTGAAAGAAAAATTACACTATATTTCGCGCATGCGCAGTAAAACACTATTTACTAAAAATGCTCATAATTCCTGTAATATTCAAAACATTTTTTCCAAAGTTTCACACAAATGCTTCTCTAACATATTGTCATCTTTTCTGTAAGTTTCGTATAATATAAGAGAATACTCTGCATGTTATAAGCAAACAACAGGTGAGAAAATTTGAGATTTTTTAAGAAAACCTTTATATCTTCCCAAATATTTGCGCTGAGTTTACAAAAATTCCTGTAAATATTATGCACATTAAACATTACCATTTCTAAAAGTTTCATCTTGTTATCAGTATTCTGTGAAGCGGGGTGGGCCAAAAACATTTTTGTCTTTATCAGTTTGTAGACGGCCCCCTAATTGCTCTTAGGACGTAATCTTCAATGTAAAATGTGGGTTATTGTCTATTCTTTACATGCCCGAAGTTTAAAGGCAGTCGGCTAAACCATTCCGGAGAAATTCTAAAAAATGTGAAAATCTGCAAGTGTCCGGATACTTTTGGGCATATAGTGTATATCGCTCCAGTTCAAAATTTTATCTGTAGTCAAACCAATTTCAAAGCTTTATTCTCGACACTTTGTTGCGTCTTCGTAGCTTCATTTCTATTTAATGCTCTTCAAGATGTTTCAAGAAGAAAATAATGAATATTATTTAGAGCAACCAACAAATAAATTTGTGTAGCCGAGATTAAAAACAAATGCAATATCGACTGTTTTTCATATTTGCTATTGGTATAATTCACAGTCGATATTATATTTGCTTTTGATCTCCGCAGACGAGAAAACTTAAAGAAATGAGGGGGAAATCCAGTCCTGCAAACTTAAATAGATCTAGCTCAATAAAAAGTATGATAAGAGTGTTTATATAAATTTTGATAGACATTTCTAAATAATCCATACTTAATAGTACACTTTTTAACTCAAAATCATAAAATCGTGTTTAATGGAGCTAGTCTGTATTTTAAGGAAAAAATCTACATTCATTGCAACAGTAAATTCTATTGAAAGAACTAACCATTTAATTGCCTTTTTGCAGGAGTCGGTATGCTTCTTCTTTCAGGCAATCAAATCTAATCTTATAATAGTGTTTACATAGCAGACCACTTCGTTTTTCAATATTTATCATAAGCTGCCAATGCATTTATAGCGTCGTATTTATTATATCTCCGAATGTGAAGGTTTACAGAATTCTGATTGCAAACATATGGATCCTTTGCTTATCAATGAAATAAGAAATAACAGGGTTAATCCTCTTTCATGTGATACACGTTGTGACTATAATTTTTATAAATCATCGCGAATCTTGCATTTGCCACTTCTAATAGCACATAAAGTTAAAACTAAGTACAGCGCGTAGTTAGTTGACATGCGCCATTTTTTTCGTAACTTTAACGTTACTTGAATGATCTCATTACATGAAGACATTATACAAACACATGCGTGCGATAATGAACCCACTTGACAACATAAAAGCTGTAATTATTTTTGAAGTGCTCGCCTATAATGTTTTTTCGACATAAGATGTGGTTATACTATTATGTTTTCATTCCCCACAAGAAGAAAAATGAAAAAAGTGTGCATATTTTCGAAATTCTACTGTTTCGGCTCCGTCGCTGGTAATTTAAAATAACTGATGACAACGTAACCCGATGAAACCAAAACTGTGCAGCTTCATGAAGGTAGTTCCTAAAAAGTGTCTTTAAGATGACGGAAGCCATGATAGCACTTATGGTTGTAGCCGCTTAGACTATCAGTTCTCTTACCCTGTAAGACTGTAAAGACACAGTAAGGTACAAGTACATCTAAGCACCAATGAATTCAAAATATTATGCTATTTTCTAACTAATTTAAGTAGATCAAATAGTTAATGAAACTGTACAATATGTTTCCTCTTTGGTTTAAAAATATTTAACTTTCACACATAGCACTTGACTTCAATTGTTTCATATAACAAGTTTACAATCATTACGAAAAGTTTATTACAGCATCTCCATAAGACATCATGTAAATATTAATTAGAAACATGTTTATGGGGTAGATACTAACTACATTTGCTATATTCAGTTTTAAATGTTTAAAATGAATATGTACAATACGTGGGAGTTAAGATTACTGCTATGTCTGGTTGTTGTTGTATTATGTTGCTTATGTCTAGTAAGAAATATGATATCTAAAGAACTGGTTTTACAACAATGATTTTTTTTGCTAGAATTGTAATGAGATTTATAAGCATGCGTAGCTGGAAGAAACGTTGCGGTACTTCATGATTTTCAGTCGGTAAAAGTTCCAAAAGTTTTAAGATTTAAGAATTTGAATGCATGGTTTCCTCGCTTCGTGTTAGCAAGCTCTTTGGAATGTGCGCTATTGAACGGTATTTTTATTCTTTCCGATTCTGCTCTGAACATGAATAAAGAACATTTATCGTCTTTAAGAATTATGACATCTTATTGTATTTTGTTATACATAGGGTTTATTGAGTAATTGACTAGCCTTTAAAGAGAAATTAAATTAAAAATGTTTGTAATGGGGCAAAAATCTTAAGTTTCAGGTCGTGATAAATTTAGAATCCTATCGGAATCTGCACTACAATTAAGAAACGTTTAACGAAGCTACTTTCCATGAAGAATTATATCAAATTTTTCAAATAAGTGAATTAAATTAATATTTTTTAAATCATCAATATATGTTGATTTGTATTCATTTCCCTATTGAATATATGTATTCGAAGAGATTAATAAATTTGTGTGCAAACGTCGTGGTGAGTGCAAAAAGTTAGGAAATCACGCGTAAGATAAATCTTATTTGCTTAAGAACCCTGAAAGCTTATTTGTGTCTGCCGCGTAAATACTGAAATACAAACATACTTCAGATTGCAAATAAGTCAGTCATTTGTAAGCATTGCATAATTTTTAGCTTAAACTATTTCAAGGAACGCAAGGGCTTGTCAAACAAGCCACACTACAATTTGTTGCAGTAGAATTGTGAAAGTAGTCGAGAATGTTGCAAGTGTATGATTAGTATGCTAGAGTTCTAAATCTTTGTTTATTTTATGAAATAAATCGGCTGTTTTCTGCAATAAAACGTTTTAATAAGTGAAAGTCAAAGAAGAACGTTAAAAGTTATTATTCCCATAATATTAAATCGAACATAATAGCAATAACATCGTTTGAACTATCAGTTTTTCAAGCATTTCCAAACGAGAATATGTTAAATCGAATATAATGGCAATAAAAAATATCTTATTCGTTTGAACTGCAGTTTTTCGGGCATCTCCAAACGAGAGCATTCTAAAATAACAATAAATAGATGAGGTGTATCTATAAAGTCATAGGATAAATAGAACGCCTTATATTGGATGTCTCTCTCTCTTTCTCATATTTATATATCATGGCAAAGGAATTACAATTTTAAATATGAATGAAAAATCGCCAAGAAATAAAATTTACATTGGTGAATTCTCTTGTTATTTGATTCTTATTCTATGCTAATATGGAAAAGACAATAATTTAATTTTTGCATAGCTCCTAGATATTTCATAGAACAGAGAAAATTAAAATTTTAAATTAGATTAAAGAAAATTTCTGAAAAATTAAAATGGTGGTCGCTTATTATCGTTTCTATGCCAATCTAAAATTAATTTTCGTTTTAACATTTATGGGAAACGAAATGCACATAAACGTTCTTCCTACATTTTTTGACAATAATAATTAATAATTGAAATTTAATGAATATAATAGTCTTTTTTATGGATCAAAATGATTCAAACTACTTTAAAAATTAATTAAACACTCAAGTTCTCTTATCATCAGTCTTCTTTTACTTTTGACATTAGTACACGGGAAAAGTGTTGAACATTTTTAAAGGTCAGGATTTACTTCTGTAGGCATTGAATTGAAATTTGAAATTGTTTCATGTGAACGAAACGTATAACACAATAAGGTAAGAACAAATCATTGGCTTTCATTGAATAAAACATTACAGTGATATATTTCTTCATACCATGTTGAATTCTACTAAAAGCATTTGATTTTTGAATAAAAATTTCACAATCATTATTCAAATTCAGATAAAATTATATACCTTAAGGCATGCTGTTCTGTAAAAAAACATGAATGGCAAAAAATAACACAGAGAACTTATGATAGTTTTTAGTTCTTAAACTGAAGATATAAAACAATGTTTTCTCAATTTTCTCAATTCTCAGTTTTCATTTCAATAAATAATTCTAGCAAATAAAATATTTTTTCCATCTTAATCAAGTAGCTTCGTAATCGAAATTCATCTTCATTTTGTTGGGGAGATACAAAATGGGATTCTGTAAGTTCCACATCAGTTTTAATTTACTTTATAATTAAGAGAGCTTTTATAATTTGCAAAATAAAATTTGATCTTCTGTTTAGAATTTGAGGATTTTGAATTTATCTTTTGATTGCAATTTCTTGAAAAATTGCGTATTAATTTTTTTTAAATTTCAGATTTAAAAACTAAATATTTCATCAATGTATAAAATTAAGGTAGTACAATTAAAATGGTTCCTTATAAAAATTTAATGCCTCAATGTGTTAAACATTCTGCCAATGGCTTATTAACAGGCTCTTTTGAAAAGTCCTTCCCACCTGCATTTAATTGATAATTATACTTTAAAAATGAGAACAATTCGTGAAATAGTCGTTATCTTTTTCACAGATTCCTGGTGTAGCAACGAGGATCGTGCTATACTTCCTTCCCCAGTCTTTTATCGCGTCTTTATTTAACAGCCGTAATTTGATGGGTCATAAAATATTTCTGTCTTTATAAAAAATTCAACAATGCATCCGACCATTTCTCTTAAGCTGTATTTGGAGTTGCAGTTGAGAGAAGAGGTTACGGGTTAATTCACTGGATATGACTTACAGGTGTGTCGCTCGGTAATATAGAGACCATAAAGAACGCCAAAAAATGTCATCAAATTTTGGTAGTAGGCATTAAAGCAGATCGTTTCTTGTTTAAGTCATTCATATAGTACTGCCTTTGCAAATTTAATAAGGCGAATCCTTCGGTTTTAGCTAAAAGGTTTGAAAATTTGAATGGACGTCAGACGCAGTACATATTAACAGCCAAATAGTTGAAATACAAAAATTTGCTTATATATTACGTAAACTTGTAGCTTTAATGGAAGGTGATTTTTTCAATTATTAATTTAGATCTATACAATTAAGATCCCTAAGAATAAGAGGCAAAGTAATCATCTGGGAAATTATTTCCTTTGATCCTCTATTGCAGAGGTTCCCAACCTGTGGTACGCGTACCCCTAGGGGTATGCGAAGGGCAATTTGGGGTTACGCAAAATCAAAGTTGTTAATGGCGGAAACAATAAAACATAAGTGATTAAAAAAGTTAAAGCATAATTGCTATTTAGTAACTGTTCCACTTGAATAGTTGATTAGTACGAAGTGTAATTTTCAGCTATCCTTATAAGTTAAAACGAAATAATAAAAATACTAGTTTCATTTGCTTTGGCGTTGAACTAATACCATTACATTCATTCAATACCCAGGAGAGCCGACTCAACCTTAAGGTTTTAGAATATTCTTGTAAAAATGCAATAAAATGTAAAATCAAAAATAAGTTCTGTAAATGTTATTAAATCGAGTTATTTCACTCTTAAGCTAACTAAAGCTAACCTTGACATTATTGATAAAACAAATTTTGCATAGACAGATAGTTGGGAGGGCTGGATATGACGGTAGGGGGTACGAGAAAACAAAAAGAATAATCAAGGGGTACGCGAGGAAAACAAGTTTGGGAACCCCTGCTCTATTGTCATATTTTTCGTAACAAACATGAGTGTACTATTTTTGATATTATCATATTGTGACTGCTGTGTAAAATTTTATGAAAGCATAATTTTTTTTTGAAATACTCGTGACAATGAAAACAGACTTCAGATGGATACAATTCAAACATGTAAATAAAATGTTTATAGACAAAAACTGGAGACGTTGACAGTGCATAAAAAGAGATGGATACCGCTTTATCGATGGATGGCATAGTGTCTCTACGCCTTTTTATGGCATTGCGTTTTAATCTGTGCCAATAGCCAGAGATACATTTCTTAATCCTTTCGGCCCTAATGGGTATATAAGTCCCGGATACTATAATTCATTCCCTATTGGTAAATAAATCCCACTTTTACATGGTTTTTTTATGTTTTCAGTGTTCTTAAGGAATTGGGGAATTAAATTACGATGAAAGAAACTTGGAAACACTCTGAGATTGCAAATGGCGGACTTTTGTTTTTGAGCACGCACATTACTCGAGTTTCAATTGGTCTATTTTTTCAATTTTTCAGTAAGTACAACTATATTTATACCCTAGTTGGTGCAAAACAGTTCTTATTGTTCTTATTAAGTAATAATTTAACCTTTTTTAATATCAGATTTAAGAAATTTTGAATAAATTCTTTTTGTGGGATATATTGTCAAAATCGTACTTAATAGTGGGACAATATATCCCATCAGTGATAGAATTACTACAAGATTATTGTTACTAAGCATCAAAGGTGTTTCCCTAACGTGCTAATCTTATGAAAGGAAAGAGTTTTTCAGATGGTTTACTGAAATAATCCCAGTCGACTATACGAACTGGGCTATATTGTCTCAAGAGATTTAAAGGAAACGGTGAAAGTGAAAAGCTTTAAACTCATAATATACTTCTTTTAGAATGTCAACATTAAATTAAACTACTTTCATTATTAAATTTTAATTATGCGAAATTCGGGTCGAAAGGATTAAGTTTCAAAGTCACCAGACTGATTGAATGACATCTCAGTCTGGAAACAAGATCAGAAAGGTATAGAAATGTATCAAATTCATCAATGATTTTTCTCTTCGCTTTACGTAGATTTTAAGCACAAAATTCGCACATTATCTATATAAAAAAATGTTTTTCCTCTCTAATGCTGTTTTAATCGGAATTTGGATTCTTTTCTCAAAATAGGTTAATGTGCAAATATGTAGGGAAACATTAATAAATTTAATGGGGAAATTTAGAAAGTACAGCTAAAAGATGCATATTCGAAATGCAAGAAAATAGAATGGAAATAGTATAAGAAAATAAGTTAACATTTATCAGGACAATTTTTAGCCCTCACTTGAATAAATTTTGTAAATTAAAGACGTTATTGCCTCTTAATTTGTTTTTCCTTCATTTGTGCATAATTATGTTTGAAACTATCAAATATTTGCTGGTTTAAATTGAAACAGCAATTTATACTAAGCGAAAAGAAATGAAACTTTTTTGTTGTTAAAATCGGTTCAATGTTAAATTAAATTAATTTTTTTATATCATAATGTTTCAAGAAAATAGCCCAATTTCCATATAATGATAATTATCATTTTGTAAATTGCCTTAATATCATCCACGTTATGTAATACATGTTAAACCTATTTAAACGAATTGATTCTTTTGAATTTATGTTTCATTAAAGTTTTTTGGATATATTTGAATACTTTTCTGTAGACAGAAAGGGAAGTTGTCATTTGAAAAAAAGAGAATTTTCAGTGGATGGTTTGAGCAGTAAACCTCTTATTAATACGTTAGTTAGAAACATTTGTTAGTGTTGTACGTTATGCCAAATTTTTAAAACCCATAGAAAAAGTAGTTTTTAGCTTTTTCTCCTTTTGTAAAGGTCAAGTTTGTAATGAACCGTTTAGTAAATGTGAAAACAATGATCATTTTTAAAGGCATGGATAATTTTCAAGAAGGAAATGCTGGAAAAAAATCATCGAATCGAATGCAGCGATTGCGCACATTCTCTCATTTATATTAAATTATTATCATTCAGGTGTAGCTTATTTCTAAATAATAATATTCGAATAAACTTAAATTGATTGATATGTATTATTTTCCTTTTATATAATTTATTTTCCTTTTATTTAATTTATATAATAACTCTCGAATGTAATAAGAATATATTAATCCTGCATGTTTTGTAAAGCCCGAAAATCTTACCGTTACTTTCTCTTTTGTGAAATGATTTTGACATTAATTGCTGAAAAAACACCCAAAACATTATGCAGAAAAAGCGTCTGTTATTTCACTAAAATTAAAAATATAAATTTTAAACTTATTAAATTAAGTTATTAATATTATACAAAATTAAGTCATCAATATAAATCCAGAAGCTAATTATAAATACATGTATTGCATTATAAATAGTAATAAAAGTATGTATTAAATATTACACGGAGCAAGTGCAAGCATAAATTGATTCTAATAGAATAAAGTAATTGCAGATTTTTTATATTATATTTTTTACAGATATATTTAAATTGCTTCTATCCAAAACAATAGAGCAATAAATTTAAAAAAAACGATGCAAGTAAAGAAGTACAAACTTGCGACGAAAAGCCTTGAAAGTCTTAACAATTCGTAAAATCTTAACACTTGTTGACTTCTAGTAATATATATTCTATAAAAAATTATGTACTGAAACAATCAGGATATTGGTCAAAGAAAGGAACGTATTTTTAAGCATTGAAACATTGGGTTTTTCTTATGAAAGTGTATCTTAATGATCACACAAAAATGATGTCCATGTTATGAGTTCTGATACATATTTTTTGAAAAAATTCGCATGTTATATTCAGTGCTGTTCACCAAATAATTTTGTTTTCGAAATTACTCCAGTTCCACCTCTGAGTTAACGCAAACTTCAAGTGATTCTAAAAATATAAAATGAAATCAAAACTTCGGAATTTCTTCTTAATCAGACAACTTTTACTAAATATTCCAATTTAAGAAGTCTGCATCAAAGTCATTCCAACTTTACAAAGAAATTTACGATTCAACAACCTGATTTGGAGTAAGGATGGTGCACAGATATTTTTATTGAAATAAAAAGATATTTAAAGTTAAAGAAAGGAGATCTTTCTATTAATTAATGATAAATCAGATAAACAAAATATTTTTTTAAAAAATAGTTAAAAGAATATCACTAACAAAAATTTGCATTAATTTTGGTCAAATAATGTCTTTATAAATTTAATTAAAAATTTCTAAAATGCATATAATTTTTTTGAAAATATAAATACATAATATATTTTTTTAAAATATTTTTTAAATATCAGTTAGCTATGTATAAGCATTCCCCTTTCAGTTTTAAGGGAATTTTCTCTTATTTGCCATCGTAAAGACATTAAAGTAAGTGAAAACTCAAGGTAACAGAAAGAAAATCATTACACTTAGTTAACTCTAAATTGATACGATATAAATGCTGTTAAAGAAAATTAATATATTTAAACAAATTTTATTGCCCAACACCAGCCATAAATAATCTATGTTATAAAAATCTAAATTTAAAATAAAGGTTGTTTCAATTCGTGGGACTCTTACTTTAGTTATGAGACTGAAATTGTGTTTGACAATAATGGTCAGTCAAAGATAATATCAAACAAAGTTGCGATATTTAACTCGGGTAACAGAGTGTTTTCAACTCAAGCATTTGCAAAGCAATGTGTTGAATGGACAACAATAGATAATCTCATTTTTTTGTTGACTTATACCATTTCTTAGTATACTGGACGTAAGCAAATGGTTTTAATTTTAAAAAATTAGCTGCGACAAATAGAAACATTCTGAAATATAAATGTTTGTTTTGTTTGTGACAAGTTTCTGTTGATTTTCATTTCATCTGGAACGAAAAGTTAATAAATTCTGCAATAAAAGAATTCCATACATATAAACAAAAATGTTGTCAATAATTTAAAGTTTCATGAGTGGAATAACCGACCGATTTTTATCTGGGAAATGACCGTTGTTGAGCAAAATGTTTTAAACAGTTTGTGCTATTCAGCCATCATACGAAATTTACTTAATCTAAAACTGGTGGAAGCTGCTGTACCATTCGCTTCGTGAAACCGGAGCAAGAATGATACAATACAATTCTTAAACAAATTTTCCTTTCTTCAAGAAATATTTATATTATGGATTCCTGATTATTTTCATCAGGACTTGGTATACTGGGTGACGTGGTCGCTCCAGAAGTAGTGCAAAGCTGCAGCTCGAGCCCAGTCAGCCTGTTCTCGAAATCCCACTGTTGCTGGCTGAGTTGGATCCTCATGTTCGTATTGTCGGCTTCCAGATTGACCAGTTTCTCTCTCAGCCTCTTGACCTCGGACATCAGTGCCTCCCTCTCGGAATGGACTGGTACGGCAGTAGCTGCTACATAAGGCAAAGGTTGTGGATGCGCATACCATCCTTGTTGGTCAAGATTCGCTGAATAGGCTGGCACTGGTGACCGCGTCCGGTAGGGTGAGGACGGTATGATGGACAACACATTCGAGCGAGTGTAGGGCATGTGAGGTTCAGCGTTGGTGGAATCTGAAGTACAGGACTGGATGCTAGATGTCCCCGGTACGGTGTAGGTTACAGTTGGGGAGAGGAAGTTGGTGGGCTGAAAGTGGCAACGGGCAGTTCCTCTGCTGGCAGAGCTGTCCGGGTCGCCACTTGAGTGACTGGTCACCTGTAAGTCGTCTTCCGGGATGGGCATCTCCTCCAGAGGCACTTTTCCACGGGATTCCACGAGTCCGGGGGTGCTGCGACTGCGGCCCATGGACACTGCAGGAGGAACAGTGATGCATGACGTCACTAGAAGGAATAGGTGAGAACTAAGTGCACACTAAGAGTGGTGTGATGGAAAGGAATACAGCAAGTTTAGGGGTGACGATGCTTCTTTTAATGTAACTGCAAATGAGTTTTTCGCGCTAGTTTCGTAAGCCAAGTGCATAGCAAATATTTCAAGTGTAATAAAAGGATCTAAATATTAGGTAAATTTTAACACTAAGAATTATAGATTAATGGCAGTTTATAAAGGAGGTAAATAAGTAACTTAAAAATTACTTTCAAAGCATTTTAATTTCAACTATGATTGTTTTTATTAAGAAATTGCTACCTGCATATGGTGAATGCAATAATATGCCTCATGCAATAATGAAATATCATGTGTGGTCAGAGGATAATGATAAAATGACACTTTGTATTAAGATTATTGTATACACCGACATTTTTAAACAAGAGAAGCATATATTCTAGCATTCCTCTTGAAATGAGGATGAAGGATCATAAAATGGAAGTTATGTGTTATAAAATATACTTATAAATGAAGAGCTGAGTGGATGAACATGTTAAGTGACATTTTTGAAAAAATTGAAATAATTGGGCAAAATAACATGTTGAAGTCTAGTTTAAATATAGGAAGTTTATTAAATCTGTTAAGTAAAAAAATAACGAAATTTTCAGTGGATGAACATGTTAAGTGCAAGGTCTCTTGCTGTTTCGTAGTGGAAGAACAAAGGGCTCTTAACATCTTCTTTCATGAGAAACCTGTTAAACTTGAGTAAAATAACATCTACTTCCATTGAAGCAGAATCGTTTTCAGCGCGGGAAATATATTTAATGCAGATGAAAATATTGACAAGAAAATTCGGAAATAGAAATCATTTGCTTTTAAGAGAAGCTTTCGCAGTAATTCTTTATAACTTTTCTATCTGATCTCCATTGCGAGTCATACAACATGCTGGACTACATTGCGTGACAAAGAATAAAGAAATTAATGGTAAGTAAAAGAACTTTTTGAAACTAGTCAAATTTGTTTTCAATAATGGCTTATTTCACCATTGCTCATGTAATTGATTCATATGAAGTTGAGCCAGGAGTTTAGCTCTTTAACAGCTAAACAAACTTAGCTGAGGTGGTTATTTCACTTCTAAATCTTCTAGAATTCAGCGAAACTTTAAGGAGTAAAGATGATCTTATTATCAGGTCAGACTAGAATAAGAATTTAACCACAATATATCGTTCGTAAAGGATATTTAAAAGTAAGTGAATATAAATTTCCTTAGGTAGGACATTAATATCTTGATAGGGATGGAGATTTTAGAAGAATTTAGAAAAATTTGAGGAAACCTTAGATCATATTCCTTCGAGAACAATACAGCGAAATCATAATGCAAAGTGGCAAAAACCATCAAGTCACTGTTATCTCCCTACTTCCGAGATTTTAAAGATGTCCATAATAAACTCCAGCTCACCAATCGAGAAAGGAATGTCCTCAACGAAAAAGTTGCTTTCCAGGTCAGGGTTAAGTGGATTCGAGCAAAAGAATTCGGCTCGTACTTGTATAAGGATTGTTATGATCTTTATACCCCTGTTAAGAAAGTTGCTTTGAGGAAACAGATAAGGGGTGAAGACAGATCTTCAAAATCGGATCATTTGAGTTAGAAAGGACAACTGACACCGGATCGAATTTAACAGCGGAAAAGATTGAAAACATAGAACAGCAGCTTTCTTTTATTAAAAAAAAAGAGTATAAATTTTTTTATGAATTATTAATTCCATAAGAGAAAGTAAAACATTAACACTCTTCAATGGGTTTGATGTTTTTTTATTGATTCTTAAACTTGCATATTATTTTGAGTTCATTTAATGTTTCTCCAACATTGAATTTGCTTAATTTCTCTTGTTCAACTTGTTCTGAAAGTACGTACAGTTTTATATCTATACAATTTTGCAGATCATTATTATGCCTATTATGGGAAAGTGATATTAAAGGGAAGTAAATTACAGAAAAGATTAAAAATTTAGGAAAAAACTTCCTTTTCTTAAAAGAGAAAATAATTTTTTATGAATTATTAATTTTAAAAAATATCAAAAAATTAACACCCTTCAATAGTTTTGGTGTTTATTTTTATTGTTTCCCAAATTTAAATATTATGTGATATTTTTGCATTTGTGTACTATTTCAGCATCCAATTTGTTTAATTTTTTTTGTTGAACTTGTGATGAAAATACATAGAATTTTATAATAATACAATTTTGCCAATTCAGTATTATACGTATGTATTTAATCCGCCATTATTACGTTGATGCAGAAAGGTGCATGCACGTAACATGCTCGTCCGCGACTAAGCAACAAGTCTTTTTGATGCGTGAATGGAAGAACATGTTAAGTGCAGAAGATTATTAAATTTCTCTTAATTGAAAGAGCTACAACTTAATAAACATAAAAAAAGTTGAATGCTTTTTTTGTTTCTTAAGTACCGGAACAGCAAAAATTGAGTGAAAACACAAAAAACTGTAATCTCTAAACTTTAAAGCTCGTTTTCTCAAATTCCCTTAATTGTCACTTAACATTTTCATCTACTCAGCTCTTCAAATATGAAAACGGAAAGATACTAGGGCAGAATTTCCGAAAGCAAGCTATATTGAACAAAGAGAGATCTTTGTATAGAGGAATTTAGTGGCTAATTTTTTTTTGCTACTGTCTTAACAGGTACCTTTTTGTTAAATTATTTAATGAGTGACAAATTAATAATTTTATGTCATCAATTAACATAATTTGTGTGGCGTGGATAAAATGAGATTTCATTAGAATAGAGCAGATGTTTTTTGAAAGATTCTAGAAAGGTGTTCTATTCATGTAAAGGACAAGTAAATTTTAAAATATATTATTTTGAACAGAGATTTATAATTCCTATTCAAATTTTAAGCAAATAATTCCTTAAAAACTTTCCAAACATGACTTACTTTTCTTTCCATCCTCTTCTTTCTTGTATTTCTCTAGGCGCTTGACCGCGATCGCTTCAAGCCGGACCCTCGCTGCCGGATAGTCTTTGAGAACGTCCCACATGTCCTGCTTGTAGAGGCAGAAGAGGTCGGAGTATCCGACAGACCTGACGGATGCCGTTCTTCTGTTCCCTGCCGTTCCCATGTTGAGGACGCTGATCTCTCCAAAGTAGCTGCCCGCTCTGAGAGTGGCCAAAACTGTCTTCCCGTTGTCAGTCACAACTTGCAATCTGCCTCGGTTAACGATGTACATTTCTTTGCCGACTTCTCCTGCAAGACATTAACAAGTGCAATGTTAAAAGATAAAAATATAGAACTCAGTTGATGTCCTTAATATAATGAATTCCATAATAAATTTAACAAAAAACAGATATCAGAAAAACACTTAAAATTGTACAAAAATGTGAATTTTTTAAAAAAATCTCTTTATTTTCTATTTATAAATCATTATTTAAATGTTATGAAATCTTGAAATATATTTTTTTCTGAAATTCACTGCCTATAATCTCTTTGAAACATCGTATGGAATCAAGGTTGAATTAAATCAATAGATTTAATTAAGTTTTGAAAGTATTAAAATAATGTATTGTCTTCGAAGACACACAAGAGTGCAAAATTTCAGATCTCTATCACATCAGGAAGTAAGGGAGAAATTGATTACAAAATTGCATCTTTACGAACATAAAGCAAATCAAAAGGAATGAAAGTATTTTAAAAAATGATATTCGTAACAGGTCCTTCCCTTTGCTCCGCTGTTATACAACATTCTTAATCCTTCTCCCTAAATGCTGCAGATGATCTAGAGATCTGAAAACCTCGTTCTTTAAAATATTTCTTTATGCTCAATGAAACTTTACTGACATATTAGATAAAGAGGGAGGAAACTAGTATTTGCTTGAAAATATTATTTTCTGTTATTTTGTCAAAATTGTAAAGAAATTGCACTTGAAATAGACAATTTGATAAATTCTTCTAGAAAAACCTGCTTAAACGAAATAATAATAAATAAAGAGTTCAAGTTTTGCCAATTCCCCATTCAACCTCGTGAATTATCTTTTGACCTTCTCATATAAATATCTGCGATTAGAGAAGCTTCGATTTGTTAATAAATCTCACATTCAAAAAAAAGTGCCGATATTTCAAAGCTCCATATTATCTTGGCGCATTTGTTGTACTCAAATACGAAATCCTTAAGATATAAAGAAATTATAATCTAACATGAAATATATAATATTTGTAATAAACCGTGTCCCATATTGGTTCCGCCTCCACTTTGTTTCGTATAAAATAATATTGAATTTAAGTTGGTTATTTGATTTATTCTGATTTATTTTTTAAACAGGCTTTTTCGTCAAAAAGCCAGCTATTTTTGTCGTATAAATTACTGGCCCAAAGTGGACGAGGAAATTTAAATTCTCTTAATTCCAGTTTTCAATTTTATGGAAACCAGAAGAGAAGCATAAAGACTGATAAAAGTATATTAGTAAATAGTACTGTGGGTAAATTATTATATTTCCTGCAATTATTCCTCAAGTCTAGTTAAAGACAGTATTCCTTTCAGCCGTACGGATAGTTCTACTGTGAAGAGAAAAATACAAGCAGAAATTCTTCTTGAGTTATTAAGATTTTGTTGGTAACTTGTTTTATAAGGCCGCTAAATATTTAATAAATGGCAACTAGCAATAATATAAAATAAGTGCCTAAGAACCAAATACGTTTGTATTTTGATGAATAAGTATGTTACTATGAATATCTATAAAAAATGTTGTCATGAAAGAAAACATGAATTTTATTTCAGATTTAAATGAATATATTTTGAAATGCTATTGATTTATCATACAATTATTTTCTTAATTTTCTCTCATCTGTAGAACTTATAAATTGATAAAATTTTATAAAGAGTTTCTAATAAAATATACTAGAACCTCCTTCACACCGATTAGAAAAATATTGAAAACCATCTTTACTCCAGCATAAAGTTAATGACTTTCTTCCCTGTGGTATCGAATTCATTTTTAGCATCAGCTATATAAATATCTCTGCCCATTCATTATATAAAAATAAATGCTAAACAACATCTATAGAAAAAGAAGGAACTACCAGAACAACTCGTGCGTAAAATGCCCTCCCCCTCAACATTGCTTACTGCACACTCTCTCGTTTGAGGTTACTTTCCTTGGAAAATGATAATGTCGCTTTAATCAAACATCACTAATATTTTTCTTGCGAGTCAGTGTTTCCTTGGAGGAGACATTTGATCTTGCCCTAGTAAGGTTGCTCCCACTGAGGGACTGGCGGAATACGGACAACAATATTTCATCCGTGGAAGATAGCAAAAAGAATTATTGTCCAGGGAGTGATATGAACCGTTAAATCATGGGAGTCTAGGAATTGTTCTGCAGGCAGTGATTTCTTTTTCTTTTGTAGCGACTTCAGAATAACATTGACCGGAACACAACGTGCAGTGTTTCTTAAATGGATTTTTATAGTGTTTTAATGTATTCAGTTTTTGTGTTTTTTTGAAGATGGGTATTAATGAATCGTAGCCTTATTTCTACAATCAAAGCGTTTAAAAAATAACACGACTCATTTTAGGAGTTTCGAAAACACGCAGAACAATTTCATGACGGAATGAATGGTCTGGAATAAAATGCAAATGCGATATCGAGTATGCGAAAGTCGGTTTTGCAAACGTTGAGGTATCATTCTTGTTGTGAGGTATGTAGAGGGTAATTCAGTACTAGTGCAACAATCTTACGGAGAGAAAGGAGGCACAAAGACGATTCAGAATTGCATTGCAGGAAGGTATGAATTACCTTCTTCACGTACGAAGGCAAAGAGAAGAAAAGAAATCTAGCGTGTCAATGATCCGGACTATCAAACTCCAACCAATGCCGTCTAAATGTAATGTTTAGGTTTTGCCGGACATCGTTGATGAAATGAACGGTTACCCATCATGCTGGAGCCACAATAAGCGGTACAGCGACTAAGGAACATGTTCTTTAATAAGTTCCTGCAGGACTTACTGTGGGAAGGTTTAGTATTCCCTACCGCCGAAACGAGGAGGCCTGAGATAATGTCTTATGTGGTAGTTTAGAACAACGTAGGCCAAAACATTTACATCGAAACTATTTTAGGCTGCACATGTGGTGCAGTCCAATAATTCCCAATTAACGCCCACTAACGAAGAAGGCATTTTCGATGCTCCAATATTATGCGATTCCGAATTGTCTTTGTGTATGTAACCATGAATACATGCAAACAAATAAATATGCCTGAATCACCCTGTATATATATTCTAAGCGCTACATGCAGAAGACCCCGTATATAAAAGTAGGCCACAATGAATAAAAGCCGCCGGATTTAACCTTGTGAAGCTCTTACAGTTTACAACCGTTAAGCTAAGTTTAAACAATGAAAAGTCGGATAAAATTACGAATAAAGGGAAAAGACTGATTCTTCCTCGACTCCGACTCGGGTATTGCTGGGAAAGGGCACGATTTCGCGGGTGTACTCCGAGTCGTTCATCAATTTCTTTCTCCGCTATTTTTAGTTCATTTCGATTAACGGTCGTTCTTAATAGTTATTATAGTAGTTAATAGTTATTTAAAAGCTAATAATTAATTTTCATGAAGCTTGCTTATTTTAACTCTTACATGATTTTCTTATTCTCCATGTGTCTTCTAGCGCCATAGCATTTCTTTTCAGACCATGCATGTTGTGCCTTATTTTTTTGGGGGGGGTTGCTCTACTCCATCTCATAATGTTTATTCTATCTTGTTTTAAATCTCCCTGGGTAATTCTTTTACGCAAACAAGCATCGGTGAAGTATCCTCTTTGTTGTTTCTTATTATATTATAAAAGGTCTAGTAAGGCTAAGCCGACTCAGCGAGAACATAAATCTGTAGAAAGTCCAGAGACGTCGAAAGCCTTTATATAACATCTTCTGTGGTAAAATCCAGACAAGTAGCACCATACGTAAGGGCTGTATTTATTGCATGTGAAAAGATGATGTTATTAATAAGATCATTTCTATAGCTTGGAAGTATTAAAAATAGTCGTGAATTTTTGAAAAAGTAATTTGGAATGTTTTCTAAAGGGCAATAGAACTTCACTCTCAGGAATTTATAAGAAAATGTATTACTATTCAGAAATTATCATATGAATGCAATTATTTCAATTTTTCCTAGTTTTGAAAACGCTTCTTAACTTTTAATTTATAAAATTCTTTCCACTTATGCTCTAGTATAAAAATAACTGTCACTGTAACTGGAAGAAGTCCGGATTCAACCAGCTCTGGCGAGCGGGACTTTTCCCTTTTCGAAACTAGTTATAAACAGCGGGAGTGGTCTCCCCTAAACTTTCTCGTAAACTTCCCCCAAAAGGTGCTGTTTCCCCACGCCCCGCGTGGATAAAAAAATTAGAACTTACTGTAACCCAGAATCCAATGACTATCAGAAGGTGTTTCATTGTAGATTATAGTGATTGCAAAATATTTAGGTAAAGAATCAAATTCAAAGAGACGCGTAGCGATTAAAACGCATCTATCACACACTGCCAGGTTCCAGATTTGCCAGCTCAAGGACAAAGTGACGTAACTCACTCAATAGCTCCCGCGTGCACAAAGATTGCTACCAGTGCGCATGCGCATGGAGAATCGGATTAGAAAAAATAATTATGCAATTTTAACGCCTTTTTTTAACCAATTGACACAAAAAGTGGACACAAATCTACACTGAAGAGCCAGAAAAACTGGTACAGGCGTGCGTTTGCAAATAACGGGGGTATGCAACCAATAATCGTAACCCGATGCGGTCGGCAACACCTATATAAGACAACAGATATCTGACAAATGTATTAGATCGGTTCCTGCTGCAGCAATGACAGGTTATCAAGATTTAAGTGATTTTGAACGTGGCGTTATAATCGGCGCACGAGAGATGGAGCATAGCATCTCCGAAGTAACGATGAAATTTGGATTTTCGCGTACAACCATTTCATGAGTGTACCGTGAATATCGGGTATCCGGTAAAACATCAAATTTCGGCCATCGGTACGGCCGGAAAAGATCTCGAAAGAACTGGACCATTGACGTCAGACGCGAATCCTTAAACGAGATAGACGTGCAACATTTCCTCATATTGCCGCGGATTTCAATGATGGGGCATCTACAAGTGTCAGCGTGCGAACTGTTCAACGGACCGTCATTAATATGGGCTCTCAGAGCAGAAGGCCCACTCGTGTACCGTTGCTGACTGCACGGCACAAAGCTTTACTCCTTTCCTGGGCCCGACAACACTACCATTGGACTGTTGATGACTGGAAACACGTTGCCTGGTCTGACGAGTCTCGTTTCCAATTGTATCGAACGGATGCACGTGTACGAGTATATGGAGACGACATCATTAATCCATAGACCCTGCTTGTCAACAGGGGACTGTTCTATCTGATGTTGCCTCTGTGATGGTATGGGATGTGTGCAGTTGGCGTGATATGGGACTCATGATACGTCAAGAGACGACTCTGACAGGTGACAGGTACTTAAGCATCCTGCCCGATCACCTACACTCATTCATGTTCATTGTGCATTCCGACTGATTGGGACAATTCCAGCTGGACAATGCGACACCCCACGCGTCGAAAGTTGCTACCAAGTGGCTCCAGGAACACTCTTCTGACTTTAGACACTTCCTTTGGCCACCTAAATCCCCAGAGATGAACATTATTGAAGATGTCCGGGATGCCTTGCTACATGCTGTTGAGAATAGATCTCCGCCACCTCGCACTCCTATAGATTTGTGGACTGTCCTGAAGGATGAATGGTGTGAATTGCCTCCAAGATACCTTCCGACATTAATCGAGTACATGCCACATCGTGTTGCGGCACTTCTGTGTGTGCGTGGGGGCCCTACACGATATTAGGCAGGTGTACCAGTTTTTCTGGCTCTTCAGTGTACAATTAAGGTAAGAAGGAGACAAACCAAATTTCATTTATCTAAATAATTTTGTTAAGAAGTTATTGCGATTATACAGACCGACAGACAATCAACCCTTCGACGGATTTGGTTCAACATTTGATACGGACTTACATTCATGATGATAAAACTGTGTACCAAATTTTATCCTTTTAGCTATTCCAGTTATTGAGTTACAGTGTTCACATGAACGCGGACAGACAGACTTCTCGACGACGGATTTTGTCCAAAATTTGAAAGAAACCTACAAATTATGTGTAAAGATCACATACCAAATTTCATCCCCGTATCTCTAATAGTTTTCGAGTTATCGTGTTCACAGACACACATAATTCTAAAACTGTGTTTTTCGGACTCGGGGAGGTCTAAAGCGTGGACATTCTTCAAAATATTGAGTTCGAATTTTTTGACGATTACAATACTTTTTCTTTGTATAACTTCGTCTACGAGTCGTCTCGTCTTCATCGTCTAACCTTGTCTAACTTCGAATACGAGAAAGTAAAAAATCGCCGCGTTGTTGTAACGTCCCTTTTTCACAATGTAATTCCTTTCTGTTAACACGCTGCCTTTGAATGTAAGTTTCATTCATGGCCATGGAGTGGAATTTAGTTTTGAAGATATTATAGTATTAAGTTCATACAATCTACATTATCACCTTTAAAATTGATAAATCGAATTGGAATAAAGTCTTGATTGGATCAACGTCTGCCTTCTTATTCAAGATGTTTGCTCTACACTTCACGTAACGAAATACCATTATATGAATATATATTTAACAACAACATCATATCCGCTTCCCTGCTCTTGTATGCCGTCAGAAGTGTGATTAATGATGTGAAAAGGTTTGGTTCCTCTTCTGACAGTTGAGCTCCTGAACTCCTACTACTTTATAAGTCATTACTTTGACTAGTGTTTCTCTCTCTCCTAGATCTAACGTCTCGCTCCGAAACTGTAGTTAAGTGGTTTAAATTGCTAACTATATTACCAATAAATTCTGGTTTCTTGGCAAAAGCCTTCGGTTTCATTTCCATTCTTTCTGTGCAGACTCTGTTGTTTGCAAATTATTGATTTTTGAATGTTCTCAGGATTTCTGAATCACCATTCAAATTAAAAACTTTATAACTCAAATGATTTAAAATGAATGTAGAATCATGCAATTTATCAAAAGTGGTCAAAATACTAGCCGTTTACTGTCCAGATACTGCCGATAACGACGACCGATTAAATTACTAATATCGTTAAGCATATCAATACATATTAAGGGTTATTCTCATTAAATAAATGTTGTAAACTCGTCTATTCTGGCAAGCCTTAACTATGAATATCATGTTTTGGGGCATCTACAGGGAGTGAGATCCAGTAAGAACGAGGAAATCTCAAAACTGAATCTTATCCCAGATCTAGCTTTCACCTAAATTCAATCAAGACAGAACCGAAATAAATTCATGATTCAAATTTATCAATACATTAATTCCTGCAGTAGTCACTATATTAATTCCTTTGAGATATGAAAGATTTGTTGCATGTTATCAATTATTTCAGCAATATTTATTTACACATTTGAAACATTCTGTATATAATTAGCTGTCATATTCTAAAACTGAAAGCAAGATGCTACATTGCTAAAATAAATCTCGTCGCCGTTTGAGATTTAGATTCGATAATCGTTTAAATACGAGTACATTTGCACTTTCGTTCACTTCCTGAGACTTCATTAACAGTTCGTTTCACTTCCTGAAAATTAAGGATGCTTTATCTTCTTCACTATCGATACTTTCACTGTTGGCTTCTAGTGCTACAAAATCATCCAATTCTTCATTCGCCATTTCTTGATCGTCATTCTCGGTCAATTCTTCCATATCTGAATATCCTTCGCCACCAATTGGTTTTTTCAATGTGCATGATTTTTTTTGGCTTCATTTTCAATATAAAAATTCGGTCGAAGCTCTGCAGCGTACTGCATACGAATGGAATTCTAGCTTCTGTCAAATTAAATGGAAACAATTAAGATTATGCGAACATGCAAAATAGCGTTCTGCAAATACGCGATCGGCAAGGGCCTACTGTATTCCGAAAGCGTTAAATTTTATGTCAAAACTAGCTTAAATTTGAGAACAGTTATAAACTATCACTCCCCGAACATGATACATTCTACTGGTGCTTCATTTCAGAGGAATCCAGTTTTCCATAATCGCTTGCATTATCGCCGTCACGGATATCTCACAATTCTCATACGGTTTCTTAATAATATATGCTGAATCCTCTAAACCAGGTTATTTCCATATTATTGAGCAGAGGAGTTGAAATACAGTCGCAACTTCATCAACGTCGATTATGAATGGCGATTGAAATGTTTATCTCTGCAATTTCCGACCGTCAGCACCTAAATCAAAGTCGTTTACATCTCTCTTGACTGTCAAGAATACTCGTGTACATCTCCGGTATTTAAATGTATGAAAGAAATACCAAACACCCAACAATCAGGCACAATCAATTATGCAGTCGCTTTAAATTGGTGGAATAAATTATCTGCGCTAACAGTGGTGTTGAAATATGGGGAAGTGCGCATTGAGAAGATGAATTATATATTGACAACTCTCTGGGTTACGAACAGTAAGTAATAATTGATACTTAATCTGTTTGTGTATTTTGGGTGGAATCATGTTGCGACCTTCAAAGCTTGATCAAATATCCATTTGCTTTGAAACAGTGATGGAAACGAAAGTAGAATAATTTCATATAATTTCTGAATGATGAGCAAATAGATGATCTTAAATGGTCTTCCATTTTTTAAAAAAATAAGTAACTATTAATTTTGCCAAACTGAGAACTTAAACCTCAATGTTGCCATTTCAAAAGAAGCACCAAGTTTTCCTATACAATTGAGATTTAGGGCAAATCATTTCTTGGGTTATAATATATTTTGTAATCTTCACAAGTTGAAAATTCTTATTTTGGCCTTTAGATTATCTCTTAGAAGAAATCTCTAAAATGCACTTCAAACGACGCATTCTCTTTTTTTCTTCTTTTCTAAAGCTCTCTTTCTCTGTTTTTCATTTGCTAGGTTTTGCTAGGGGTTACTTATTCTGGTTTTTCTTCTTTACAAATAAGCCATCACAAATACAGAGATACAAGGACAGGGAAGAATAATAACACTAAAAACATTTTTTGAAACAACTTTTAATAGTGTTTTACAAAGAAGAAAATAATATTTCTTTATGAAAAATTGGGAGGTCAAAACAAAACTTGCAAATATGTGCGTTGCGAATAGAAATATTTTAATTGGAATTTTAATCACGTTCATGATATATTTTATTTTTAATGAATATTTAGATACTCATGAGACACGATGAGATTCTTTGTGGTTTGATTTCCTTACCATATTTTATTCAGCGCCTCTCCCCTTAATGAATTTTGCTTTTATCTGCAGAGTTTTAATAAAAAAATATATATTGTTCTTTTAAGAACACTAATAAAAGCACATATCTTTTTAAATTTGCTTTTCTTTTTTACTACATTTCATTTATTTCATAAGTTATTATTATAATTATCATATTAATAAAATTTATTATATTTAATTAAAATTAATCAATTTATTGAAATTCTGAAAATATATTGTATTGTCATAGAAGTCATAAAACTGTACAACATTCCAGAGCTCAAACGTATTCAGATGCGAGAGAAAATAATTTCCTCTAGAACAGTTTTTGAAAACAAGGTTTTTTGTATTAAAAGTAGAATATTCTCTTTAGTTTGAATTTATATTTCATTATTATAAATATTATGGATTATTGAAATCAATTTTCTGAAATTTACTACCAGGTGGCGCCACTTATATGGAATCAAAATTTAATTTAATTAATCTATTAACTGATAATTAAGCACTGGATATTTTAAAATAGCATATTGTACAAAATTTCTAAACTCTAGCACATTTTAATGTGAGTGAAAAAATTTTCAAAACAATTCTGAAGAAATTCAGCGACGAAGGCACTGGAGAAAGTGGCAAACTGAGGCTTGTAAACCACATTTAGATCTTTGTATGAACGATGGCTAAAATGCATACTTGCACAGGATAGTTACTTCTAAGAAAACGCCATATAAACATGTTCTATCTGTATTCATTCTTCCGTAATAAAATAACTTCTGAAACATTTTGAAGTTAGTAGTATATTTAAAATGTATGACTGATAAGATAGTAAACCATCGGGAATGCTCTCCCTTCTACTTCCTCCTGTACTTACATAAGATTGCGCATTGTGTGTTTAACTTCGTAGAATTTTAAAGAGAAACGGATGTGCAATTTAGATCTCCTTCCATTGACCAACTGTGTTCAAAATTTAAAGTATATCTACAATTTCGTTGTCAAGACCACATGCATTTTTTTATATAGCTAAATCCGTTTTTGATTAATTGTGTTCCGACAGTCTGTAGCCTTAGATTGATTTAGTCCCATATTAGACACTGATTCTGTAAGGCACTTACCATAAACTTCATCAATCCAATTTATTCCATTTTTTTGTTATCACATTATCATACATACGAACAGACAGAGAGACAGCTAGCCAATCTGTTAAGGGATTTGTTACAGATGTTCAATTTTGGTGATAAAACCATACAGCAAATCTCATTTACGCAATTCAATGCTTTTACTAATTCTTTTGTACAAATGCATAAGGGCACATTCCCGCTAATGGATTTCATCCAAAATGAAATACAGATATGCAATTATGGTTGTGAAGACCATATACAATATTTCATTCTTTATCTCGTCTAAGTACGCTGAATCAAGACAGAGTCCATTTTCAATTCATAAATAACATTTATTGATGCCAAATCTATCTTCTTGAGAGAAATTAAAAAGAACTGTTAAAATATTATATACACTCCACTGATGCATTACGCACCTCCATAGTTAAAGAGAGGTGGGTAGCACCCTTGACACTTACATGCAAGAGATTAAATACATGGCGTATACCTGACGTCATACTGAAACAAAACTGCTACCGAACGGCACAAGAGTAATCACAAACAATAAGTTCTACCTTACGTCACGACCGATAAACACCAACAGCTATGTTCATACAGTCAAGGTTAGATAATCACAATTCCAAATATTGTTTACTAGTTGATGCCCGAGTCTTTGGCTGCGTAGTAACATATTATCGGTACCTTACAATTCCAAATATTGTTTACTAGTTGAT
>BGPR01000113.1:519750-548428 GCA_013235015.1 Araneus ventricosus
AATCTACTTTATTGTTAAACCATATTCTGTAATTCACTGCATCTTCGAGGCAATATTTTGTTCACTCTGAAAGGACACGATGATATTTTATTCAAGAATGTCACTAACCAATGCACTTCGAAGTACCTATTTCTAACATTTGTCCAAATTCATTCCAAAAAAAAAAGAGGAAAAAAATATCTCCACTTAAACGATGGGAATAAGGAATGTTGAACTCTTCAATTGAACGTAATTCCCAGTCCATTTCTACTAAGTCTGTCAGGCCCAAATGAAGCAGATAAATCTTTGTTGTAATCCAGGCAATCGTATTTCACGAGTTAGATGGGAGTGCTTTGACAAATATGATTATTGGCCATTACCGCCTTGTTTAGTCTTCCACAGTGAGGAGCATGTGTTTCAGAGGGCGTATCAATACACTCGAAGTGTCGGCAGAGTGTATGATGGTAGTATTGGTAATTAAATAGGAATAAGGGTACTGTCCGGAGAATTCTAGTTATCGATTTTGTATCGGTCCATCTGATGGTGCAATGATGATACGTTCGATAGTTTGAGGATTTGGTGCTACTGGGCTTTTAATTATTTTGCTTGCGATTCATTTTTTTGTAGTGATATATTAAAGCTCAGGAAATAATAAAGTAAGAATAGAGTCAATTCATGTTCACGTAATAAACATGAGTATCGTAGCAGTTCAAATTTTGAATAAGTTTTCTTTCAGAATGTAATTTTAGCTCAGAAATTAAACTTTAATTCTGTTTTTAGGTTTTCTTATTATGTCTTAAATTTTTTCTAACTTATTTAATATCCTTTCCTATTGACATGAGAATTATTCGTGTTTTAATGGAATTATTAAAATTTAATCTAAACGAAAGAGTATGAACAGTTATAAAATTTAAAATATTTTAAATAGTTTTACTTAAATTATTTAATAAATTTCAACTTTTTAGAATTCAATTAATAAATATGTACATAAGTGTGTCGGAACAAACGTTACGTCTCAGAGAACACAGTATGCTGAAGGCTGAAAAACTCCTCTTCAAATTTTCACATGAAGGTAAGGCATATAGAAGCGCGTATTTAATTAAGTTAACCACCGCTGATACAGATACTCGTAAAATTTGGCGATCTGTATACGAGTACATGAGTTGCTTTGGATATTAATGAAAGCACTTGGTAGAAAAAAAATTAAAAATATGTTATGCAAATAATTTTACATATGTAATATTTTGACACAAATTTAATTATACACTAGGTGTCATACAGATATCTTAACTTTACTACGCAAAGCAATGCAATTTTCGTCTCGACTTTTACCTAGGGATGGGAAAAAACCTACAGATTTTTTGTTTCGGTTAACCGGTTTTTTAGGTTATTTTTTGTCCCGGTTATATCCGGTTGTTTTCTTAAAGTCAATAACCGGGTAAAAAAACCCGGATCGGAAGATAGGCTGTATTTGAAGTTCGATTAGACTAAAATTTACCAATTAGTTGTACAGTGGTACCTCCATTAACGGACACTCCCAAATAGCGGACACCTCTAATTAACGGACATTTTTACGAGTCCCAGTCCTTCTATATAGGACAATCCATGTTATTCCCTCTGGATAGCGGACACTCCGAATAGCGGACAGGTATTTTTGAAAAGCTTTCAATTATTTTGGCAAACATTTCAAAATTATTAATTAAAACAAGCAAGCTAAAAATATATGTTTATGCGTCTTTACAACGAACTTTTCCCGACTCCTCCCTTCCGTGCTTGACAAAATGAAATTCGACCCTAAAATCTGCACAATGGCATTCTTCTGCCCCCGCACCCTTTCTTTCTTCCTGTTCTTCCAAAACTCCCCTTGTTTCTTGGGATTTAGAGGCGTGAAACCTGTTTTGGGGGGCTTGGTCTTTAATGCAAGATAAAAGGATTAACACACAATTAGAAGGTAAAGTAGTAAATAGTTATTCTTTTCTTACCTAAATAATTTTTCCTTTTTAATTAAAATTGCAGCCGTAATTTACAATCAAATGTCAAACAGAAGTGCAAAAACATTTTTTATAAAAAGGTTGTCCTCCCCAGTAGCGGACACCTCCTAAAATCGGACAAAACTTTTGGTCCGGTGACTGTCCGCTTTTCGGAGGTACCACTGTATAAGTTAAGAAGCTTTGAATTTCATCATCTTAGTCCAATCACCGATCACAGTTTCCTCGAGGTGTCTGTTGGTAGGCGGATTACTGGAAGAGTCTTTACGAACAGATTAATATTGGTTAATGGATTGAGTTCCTGTAAAAACAGTACTAAAAAATTTCGTCTACAAACGTCGTTTTTTAAAAAAAACCGAAAACCGGTTATTTTGAGTGGTTATAACCGCCAGGTTAAACGGGAGGTGAAAAACACCTGAATAACTGAAAACTGCTTATTTTCAAAATAACCGCCATCACTAGTTTTACCTTACAATTATTAGTAGAAGGCATTGCTTTTTTTTCTTATTATTATTTAATTAATTTATTTTTTGTTGTTTGTTGAAACTTGATTTTCCATTTTACTACGCCACCCTATTCTAGAAAACATATTCAACCAGTCTATGTTGTTTTTGTAGTTGTATATTTGTATTCTTTTTTCTCTTATGCTACCTTTTCTAGTTAACACCTCGTATGTAAGATTCAAACTGATAGCTATAAGTTCTTTCTTTCCTATCGATTAATGGTGCGATTTATCAAAAGAAAATGTTGTGCAATGCTAGTTCAGCAAGAATTTTTCTATTGCTTTTTCAGATTTCGCATGCTTTAAAAACAATCCCACCCATTTAAATCTTATTTCAAATAATTTTAAATATTTCTTCTCCTTTTTCTCTTAGTTATTAAAAAAATGCAATCCAGGCCTCCCCATTCCCACTCACATTTATCACAAACTGATCAGGAATTATCTTTGCTCTAGGAACGGGGATGTGACGTGGCCTAGTAGCAATAAAAGTGAAAACTGGCAGTACTCATTATTATTCTCACTTGAAATGATAGAAACAAACGCCTTTGAATTGTTGTTAAGAAAATGTAAGAAACTTTTGAATTTATTTCATATATCATTTAAAACATTATTTCCTTCTATTACACGAGCTTCTCTTGCAGTTAGGTTTTTAAATTGAGTTTAAAGAAAGTCGTTTAATGTTTTATGCATTTCTATCGAGGATGAGTTTTTAAACTGAATATCATATATTTTGTTAAATAAAAATTCCTTTGGTATCAAAGGAATTTTTATTTAACAAAATATTATTGATGTACTAATTATATTTAACGTCAAATTATAATTTAAATAAATTATTTGTCTTGCTACAATTACAGAAAACACCTTGCTGTTTTCTTCGTTAAATCACAATGGTTACGGAAAAGAAGGAGGAAAATATTTAGTGAAGAAAAAGTAAACCAGGAAAACTACTTACAGAAAATATAAGTTTTTTAAAATAGTTATTTGTGTTCTATGAATTTGAAGGACATAAATGCAAAAATTTATTTAAAGCTGGTTTACAAAATAAGGACATGCGATTTATTAATTGCATAAAACTTATTCAAATACGTTTTTAAATTTTTGTATTTTATGACGCAAGTGTGACAGATGGGTAGACGTGAATTTTTTGTATAAAAAAGTTGAAATGGAAGCTATCATATTAGTTAGAAAGATTTTTCATAGCTTCCAATTTTTTTACTCATTTTTTAATTTAAAAAATGTATCAGTTGTTTTCCACAACTCATTAATTCTCATGAGGATAACATTTTGTTTTCACTGATTTAAAGTATAATTTAAGCTGAAGAAAACTACAAAAAGACTGGAATTTTAACTCGAGCAAAATAAAAACAACCTTAGGAGAAAGGATTCTTCTCTTTAATCTATGAACAGAAGAAAAAATGGATTCTATGTAGAAAGAGAATACATGGCAAAAGCTCCGAAGAATTTCAAAAGAACTAGTTTGTGGAAGGATGATTCTCTTTAAGCAACTTGCCTATTGTTGACCGAGCGAAGAAATGCGAAATCCCTTGTGAAAGAAGATAAAATAGTCACTTTCAGGAGCATTAAGGAAAAAAAACACTAGATGAAAGATCTTAGAATCTGTGCTGAAATGTTGGACTAATATACAGAGGAAGAATTAAAGAGCGTTGGAAAAACTAAGATAATTTTGTTCGTGTAAATCCGAATCGACAAATTTTGTTTCATTTAATGCAACAACTTCAAAAATCTTTTGAATAAATAATCAGTGTATTTTGATGATTATTTATTCAAAAGCTGTTTGTTAAATTAGATCAGTGGGCGGCAAAGTCAAAAGAGCCAAAGATCAGCTGTACAACAATTAAGATTTCTGTTGAGAGCCAAATTCTTTTCAAGAACCATGCTTTTAAGAGTCGATTTAAAATAGCTACTAACATTAAATAAAACCAGATATAATTATAATAATCTTATTTATTCAGAAAAAATATTTTTGCATTAAAATAAAAATATGACGAACCGCACATTTAATGTGAACAATGACCTTGGATTTCCTTGGAAAATTTGATTACATCAGGTTCGCATATCGTTATTTCAATTTCAAGTAGGATTCCAGATTTTGATCAATAAGACGATTTCTCAATTTACTTTTGATAACGTTCATGCTTGAAAAAAGTTTGTTCACATGAATGTGTAGAGACAAAGAGTGAAAGAACAGCAAATACCAGTTTTTTTTAACTAATCATACGAGTCAGGAATACTATTCCTGACTTCTCCTGGTGTTGAAAATTATCCTGTCTTCCTTCTCCAGGACTTTCAAAACAGACCATTTTTGCTATGAACTGAGATCACATTTATTTATTTTCCAATTTTTCCATATCAGGATTAAGGCTTTCTAATTTGGAGTTCCATAATTCTTTGTTTCTTAACTCCAGTAATTGCATTTCAAAAGCGCCAATGTCATTATGAAAGGAGGAAATTTCAATCATGTTACTTCAGCACTGAGAGGTTTTTTTAACAAATGTTAACGTCGCTTTGCTATCTCTGAATTCTTGAAACCCCCGTACAAAAGCTTCCCGTATTTAAAATTGTTGTTTTGAAATAATAAATGTCAATTACAGATTTAGTATTTTCTTTGCGATGTTTCAGCGTGCTTGGAAAATGAATTAATATTTCTCTTTTAAAATCTTGATAAAAAAAGTGCTAATTTGTTTTCAAATGAAATTTTTTTTGGGTCCACATATCGTCCGTTAGTTGAGGATAGTCAATACTCTTCTCAAGGAGAAATTCTTTAGTTTTTAATAATGAGGAAGTGAAACGTTTTAAAACATTTCTCCTTGAAAATCAACGTACCTTATAATGTATCAGAAGATCCAGTAGCGTAGCTACCACTTTTGCCGCCCGGGACGAACTTGCAATATGCCGCCCTTCTTTTGCAAACATAGGGCACATGAATCTCAAAATTATAAAAATAAATTCCCGAGAGAAAGAAACTCTCATTAGTAACGTAATTCGTCGTTTGGCGCCAATGATCTCTGCCGATATGCTGCGAAACCGCGAGCCCACCACTAGTCTCTCTTTACATATCGGTTAATTTACCGACAAAAGATGAAAAATGCAAATTAAAAATTATTTTTTTATACACAGTGTTTAAGCTAATGTTTAAAATATTGTTCTATTTTAATAATTTAATAATTAATAATAATATTATTAATAATAATTAATAATAATAATATTTTAATAATTTATTGTTTTTAATAGTTATAAAATTGTTGTCCTTCTTGTCTGATTTTAGAGCCTCCCTTTAGCTACGCCACTACTACAATATCTACGCATTCATTCTCTATTTCATCTAAAAATTCGTTAAATTGGCGATGAAAAAGAGCTTTAGCTACAATTGTGTTGACAATCTTGATCACTAATTGCATAACATAGCAAATTTCTTCTGGAAATTTCTGCTCAATGGTAAGCAAGAATATCTCGCGATTAATTTTTTTTTCTTCAAAAAGAAACAAAACTCACTCCAGTCATACTTTTTGCCGCATTTGTTGAAACTGAAACAATTTTATCGAGTGGAAAATGATCTTTATCTATGTATTCAGTGACAGCATATGCAACATACTGACCACATGCTTGACCTTTTAGTGGCAATAATCCTAAAAGTTCTCTTTCAAGAGCCGTGGACGAAATAAATCGAGCAAAAAGTGAAGCTTGCGCTGTTTCATTTATATCCCAAGATTCGTCAAAAGCAATTGATGAAGCTGAAACCAATTTCAGATATTCAGTTTGCTGACTGGTTATAATCGAAGACATTTTGACTATTCGATCTTTTATTGTTTTAGCATACAGTGGTAACTCCGCACATAGTCGTAATCGATTCGTTATAGAGCTGCGGTTTGTTGACCACTGGATTAGATTAACGTACCGTTTTGAAGCTATACTAGGCTATTTAGTCCGGATCTGGTAATTTTTAACCGGGATCAGTGGACGACACTTCAGAAGGAAGCCCACTCTCCAAACTTTCAGAACTGAACCAGCAGGAGGACGGTTGACCATGTCCTATTAACGTAGAGCGTAAGCGAAAAAGGCTGGTTATGACTGATTATAATCATTCCTTGCTCGAAACACTCTCAATAATTAAAGCAGAAGGCGTGTCAGTCGCTCGAGTAAAGGGAATTAACAGAAAAACTGTGTATGAATATTTTAAATTGCTCGAAGGTGTACATAAGGAATATGATCTTCTTGAAAAGGCCCGTTGTATATTTGATATGGACGAAACTGGTTTGCAGCTGAATAATGAGCTTGGTGAAATAGTGGAGGAGGAATAGTGGTAAGTGAAGTGAGTAGTGGAAGTAGTAGACGAGGATAACTATTTAGAAGATTGGAACGAAAACGAATGTGTGGGATGCGGCGAAAATTACGAGACGAAACAAAAAGTAGATTGGATACAGTGTATATTGTTACAAACATGGAAAGTCGCTTCCCAGAAATGTGAGTTTTATGGTTGGGAAGAGAGTTTCACCGGATTAAGTATGAGATGACCGACAGCAGCTTCGTCTGGACTCCTGACCTTGGCGACAAACTTGGCGACAAATAGATGATTCTAGAAAAAGCGACCCTTTTCTCGATATTTCTATTAGGAAAGGGAATGCGCGTGAATATACGAGAAAACTCCTTGTGACGTCACGGCCTGTCGGAGAGAGTACATAAGGATCGCGCCTGTATCAGAGGGAGTAGTGTTGGTCCATTGGGAACGACTTGAGAGCTTCGTCCGCAGTGCGAGCTAGAAAGCTGGTGAGCTGAGCGCTATTGAAAGTGCAGTTATTGCCGTTACTAGTTATTTGCTGACTGTTTATGTTGTTAGATAACAAAGTGCTGAACTGTTATTACCTGTGAATTGTTGTCTGTTTACATTGGTAATCTGTACAATAACTATTGTTTCCTGTACCTGTGCCACGCATTTTCCTGCATATTTGTAAATAAACCTTCATTTTCCATTATCCTGCGTGTTGGACTGTTCACACCACACACCCACAGAAAGACTTTTGCAACAATATCTTGTTTGCTTTGACTTCATGAAGGATGTTCACGGTTTGAAGTAACATGCGATAATTGTGGGAAGAAATTAAATAGCAAGAAAGAAATTACTGCAAAACAATCTTAACTCAAAGTACATAAAACATTTTCATAAATAATGTTTAAATCTGTTAAGATATTAAGATTTCAAGAAACAAATTTAATTTTCCTAGGTATATATTAAAAGGTCAAATAATAATTCATGTAAACTTAATGTTGATTAATTTAATTATAAGTAAGTTCATTCAGTTTTCATGTAATGAAAATAAACTTTTATAAATTTAATATATGTACAATTATTTCAATATTTTATTGTGGTCCAACTCTCCCATTCATATGGTAAATATACGGCTTTTAGAGCGCGAAGAAAAAACGTAGTCCATCTCTCCCGTAATTACCCTAATATTTAGTTTAATTATTTTAATTAAAAGGAGGATGTATGCATTCAAAATCACAAAAATACAACTTCAAGAGTTTCAGACCGCTGTTACTGCATGGCAGTTTCCATTAAATAGAATTCATCATTTCAGTGAAAAATTTTTTGGTTTATGGTTGTTGTTTAGAACGATGAATCTCTTTCTCAGAAGTCTTCACAGTGAAATCTTATTACTTTTCTTCAGAGCCATTTTTGAAAATTCAGGCTGTCAAGCTTACTTAAAATTACCCTCAAAATTATTTTTATGAACTAAATAAAAGTTCGTGACAGTTGAGATAAAGCGATTTCTCTCCGAGAGATTTGTTTCTTAAGTAGTTTTGGATGGGTCACAAGCGTATTGAAAATGGTGAACAGAAGATTCAAATAAAGATAATGGATTGAGTGGGAAAAAGCTATCAAATTGATAACCGAATAATGCTTGCTTTTCCTTTAGACCATTAATTTGGTTCTGACATTTTCTTCTTAATGAAAGAAGACGCAAAGGTAAGATCTGAGAAATTTGTTGAAATGAAGGTAAATTAAGAAAATGTTGAACTCAGCCATATTAGTGCAGGCATACAGTACTCTGCAAAAGCTTCAGCCGAAATTAATCATGTTGGGAACAAAGTTCGTTTCGTTTGGTTTGCAATACATTATCTTATGTAATGAAATAATTACAACTTCAAATTAAGGAAAATATTTTTCTCATTCCAAAATACAAGCTACTGCAATAGTTATTCTGGGAATTATTATGATTAATACTGGTAAGAAGTTGTAAATTTGTTTCCCTACCATTCTAATCTTATGTCAAGAAAGAGAGTTTTACAGAGATTTTACAGGGAGTCAAGCCAATGAACTCTGACCTTGACGACAGAACAAAACTTCTAGAAAATTCATGAATTGTGGTCCTATTTCCGATAGGAGCGGAAATATCAAGAACCTTCGAGAGAATTCAATGTGACGTCATGTTCTATCGGAAAAGGTATAAAAAGCAAGTTACTCAAACCAGAAATCAGTCAGTTGGAGTTTGGTCAGCAGTGCAAGCTGGTGAACTGATAAGCATTCAACGCTATTGAAAGTGATGCGACTGAAATTTATTAGCGATCTGCTGCCTGTTTGAGTAATTAATTTATGAAAGTACTGTGCTGCGTTTTGTTTTTTCTGGAATATTTGTAAAATAAAGTTATTTATTTTTATATTATTATCCTGCTTATTGTACCGCATTCACGTACACACACCAGACGATTTTTGTCACAAGACCCAAATTCTATAGAGCAGTTTCCTGAAATTGGTACAGGAAAGTTTACGTAGCAGGGAAGATTAGTATTTTATGATACCGTTGTTAAAACGTTAAAGTTATGAAAATCGCCAAGCAAGCATCGAATGGAAATCTATTATAATCTGGTAATATGTTCCATTTCATGATTCCCTGTTCAACGAAACGGCGGAAAATTTTGAACCCATGAAATTTGCGATATGGACGAAAAATATAAATATGAAATTTAAAAAAATAATTAGTTATAACTGTAAGTTAGAAAAATACTTCCATTAGATTTTCGTGTTAAAGTTTGCAAAATTTTTTGTTACATAAATTTTATTCCTAAAATTAATAAAAATTTTAAAAGAAAATATTAAATAATCAACAGTATTCAAGTAGCATTCAATCCATCCAGCCTGTAAGAGAGCCCCAACCAGGTTCTATGAAACATTAGAAAAACGACATATTATCAAGGATCCCATATGCCATTCATAAAGTGTCTTAAATGTAAAGATTGTTTGCAGTTCGAAATTTATGTTTTACCGTCGTTACTGGTTTAAATTAGATAAACCATGCAACAACTTACGCCATTTCCTACAATAAAGCCATATTGAAACGATAATGATAGCATTAATGACCTGATACTACTCTTATGACTCTTACGCTGTCTATTCAAGTTCACATCTCACACGTCCAATACACCGAACAATTTTAATTTCATAAAACATTACATATCTTGGAGGAGACGAAAGGACTTGCCGTTGTCTTATACTAAGCTGTTAGCTCAGTATAAGACAACGTGATGTTAGATGATATGCGTTTGTCACGTGACCACATGAATTAACCCTATTACAGAGCTTTTAACGATGGAAAAAAAAATTTCTTTGCTTACTGTTCCGGTCTGTAAAATTGTGCTGATACGAGAATGACAAAGTAGAAGTTTAGGAAAACATGAAATGCATCTTTGAAGACTAAATTATTTTTCTTGTAGTTGCCACGGATATGTATAAAAAATCATGTAACAATTTCTTTCATCAGTGTATTTTTATTAGATTTTCGCGTTTCCAGTCTTCTACTAAATAACTATATCGAATTTAATGTCCAGATATCAGGGGTTTTTACTTTCACAAAATAATGTTAATTCTTCAATTTAAGCTTTCTTTTCAGTAAACAATTACAATACTCCTACCTTTCAGGGAAATAAATGATTGTTTTCAAGTCGTTAATTTCTTTTTACTTCAAGTATTCGTATGCCGCTCATTGTTTTTCTTGCCTCCATCATTGCACTTTTAAATAGTGACTGTTTTTCTCCATTTTCCACATTCTTGTGATTGTTCCCAGCCTCATCAGCTTCTTTGACTGTGCTTGTTTCTCACCTGATGATTCCTAGATTTACAAGAATGAGCCATATAGCAATGGAAGCCTAGTTTCTATCGGCATTATGGGGTAAGTATTTTCGGACTATTATGACCATTTAGTGTGCACCATACCGTTTCGGTATTTATTCTTGCGTATATTTTTCTTAGGATTTTGTTAACCCTCTTCAGTTGGTTCTCTTATATATATATATTTAATTAATAATGTTTTCCTCGTATTTCGGCTATGCTGGCTTTCTCTCTGCCTTTTTTGTGTTTGTCTTCTTTACCTCTCCTTCTTTTTTGTGACTTTGGCAAGCCGTTGTTGTTTCCTTTCTCATGTTTTTTTTTCTTTTTAACTTTCTCTTAATTTGTTCTTTCAGATGAGTAGCTAGATTTCTCTGTTTTCGCACTTCATTTTTACATTTCGTTCTGGCCTTTTTACTTATACTGTTGTTTGCCTCTTTTTTTCTCTCGCATTATTTTCACATGAACTCATTTTTTAAATTTCCGATGAACGGCAAGCATATTGTTTTCCAGCGATTCTTAACTCAGCTCAATCGCTCCGTTTGGTGAATTCTTATTTACTTCTGATGGGAAAGAATGCATGAAACCAACCCTATTTACTCCTCCCCCATTCGGTGCGTGAAGAGGAAATTGCAATTGTCATCAAAAACCTTCATAAGGGAAAAGCACCAGGACCTGACGGAATTGACGATATAATTATTCAACAAATAAATAAACGTTTTCCTATCCTGTTCATGGAGCTGTTCAACAAATGCCTGCATCTCAGGATGTTTCCTTACCTGCTCACATTAGGTAATATATTCAAAAAAGAAGGTAAACCAGAGGACAAAGCTTCTTCTTATCGACCTATCTCTCTACTGCCAACTATTGGAAAAGTCTTTGAGAAACTCCTTACCCAGAGGCTCAATTACCACCTGGAGACACTTCACAAGATTAGCGACAACCAATACGGATTCAGAGAGGGGCGCTCGACGGAACTAGCAATTCACAGTCTCATTCAAAAAAATTAATGAAGGCAAGAAGAAAAATCCTCATGTCCTGGTATTCTCAATAGACATTAAGGGCGCATTCGATAACATCCAACACTCCTCAATTGCCAACTACCTGGACAATAGTCACTGCCCCAAAAGTATCTCAACTATTTTCAGAAATCTACTTCTAAACAGAAAAATTATTCTCAATTCCAGCGAAGGACCAGCCATTAAAGATCAGAGGATGGGCTGCCCACAGGGTTCCTGCAGTGGTCCAACCCTCTGGAACTTAGTCGCAAACGAAATTCTGCAGGAAACCTGGCCAGAAAACACATCCATACAAGCCTTCGCTGACGACTTTCTGATCGTCTCTCACGCCCCCACGAAAATAAAAATTGAAAACCAAATACATGCAGCAATAGAAAAATTCATTAACTGGGTCAACAAAAATAAACTTCAAATTTCTACAGGCGAAACTCAATACATCCTCTTCAGCAAATTAACAAGACCCCCACGGATTCGATGGCAAAGGAGAGACAGTCCAAAGAAAACACACAATAAAATATATCGAACTCCTTATAGATGACAAACTAAACAGGAATGCGCACCTTTGAAATCTCTCAACCAAATCATTTACTCTTTATCAGAACCTACTAAATATTACCGGGAAAAACTGGAGATTTTCCCTTAAACTCAGAAGAATGCTGTACAAGATTGTAATAGAAAGGATGCTTGCTTATGGAGCTGCAGTCTGGTTCCTTGACCCACCAGTTAGGATCAAAAGGAAAGTTAACATCATCCAAAGACCATTCCTGCTTGCTCTAACAGGAGCATACAGAACAACAGCAACTTCGGCACTCCAGGTTATACTTGGAATGCCACTTCTCCAGCTCTAGCAGGAGGCCGAAGACTCAATTCGAAGACTCAACATCTTCCTTCAGGACACTTTGGCAACTCTCGTTCCTGAAGAGGTTGAAAATGGGAAAAGGACTGGGCTGCACGTCCCGCCGAATGTCCGTCAGAAGAACAGATTTCTTTGGTAGATGGAGGGGGCATAACATCGGGAACCCGCATCTACACGGATGGCTCGAAGACCGAAAAAGGTGTAGGGGCAGCATTTTGCGTCTGGTCAGGACAAAATACGCTGGTGTAAGAAATTAAGAGAATTTGCAGACTTGGTCGATTATCTCTAGAACTACTGGGCCGATTTTAAAGAAATTTGATATGTATACATACATTGATACAATACAGAACAAATAACCATTTAACAATTGTAACACACACGCATGATCGTGCTTAACACTCGTTGGAGTCTAAAGTTATGAAACAGCTGTTGCAGAATAAACAAAAAAATGGGTTAATAGGGGGTATGGTCCCCTATACAGGCCTTGCAGCGTGACTTCATACCTGACTAATACCTGACTAATAAGGCAGTTTATCATTTCCTGTGGCAATTGGTCCCACTCGTTCAGCAACTCTGTTTTCATTTCCTGGATGGTTCTCGGAGGGGGTTGCGAGATGCAATTGCCCTTCCCAGAGCGTCCCAGACATGCTCTATAGGGTTCAGGTCCGGAGATCTGGCTGGCCAATCCATCCGGCGAATATACTCACTCTCTAGAAATTCGTCGACCAGAAAAGCTCTATGTGGCCTCTCGTTATCGTCCATTAAAATGAACTCAGGGCCAACTGCACCCCTGAAAAGGCGAACATAGGGCTCCAAGATCTCATCCCTATACCTCACACCAGTCACAGTGCCTCTTTCAAAGACATGAAGAGGTGTTCGGCCATCCAACATGATGCCTGCCAAGACCATTAAACCCCCTCCGCCATAATGGTCGATTTCGCGGACATTGGAGGGTAGGTAGAGGGTCCCTGGTTCTCTCCATATGAGCGTGCGGCGAGAATCGGTGTTTAGGCTGAACCGGGATTCATCAGTGAAGAGAACGGTGGCCCATTGATCCATACTCCAATCTCTATGCTCTCTGCACCATTCTAAACGGACTCTCCTGTTCGTAGAAGTGAGCGGGACGCAAACAGCAGGTCTTCATGCAAACAACCCTGTCTCATGAAGTCTTTTGGAAACAGTCACCGTTGATACACGGGTTCCTGTGGCTGCATACAAGTCACGGGAGAGCTGAGAAGCTGTAGCACTCCTGTTATGCCTCGCTATAATGGACAAATAACGATCTTCTGTGGCCGTGGTGGCTCTTAGACGACCTTGCCCAGGGTTTTTCTCGATGGATCCGGTATCCTGGAACTGTTTCCATAAGTTACACACGACGCTGGGCGTTAAATTGAACTCTCGACAAATCTGGACTTGAGATTGGCTTTTTTCTAGCCTCCCCACAATTCGCCACCTCATACCATCATCTAAACGTTGGTGGGTACTCATTTTTACAGTTACAATTTGAATTTTACCGATTACTACAAAATAACACCAAGAAATTCGCCGAGGTGTGCTAGCGAACGAAATGCGTCTTACCTTACGCGAGCTTATCAAGCCGATTTCTCTACACTCCGCCTACACACACGTAATCTTGTATACGTATTTGACATACAAGATTTGCATTTTCGTCTAGAAGCAGTGGTTTTACATTAAGTTCAGTTCTTTTCATGAAATTCGATAAAATATGTAAATTCTCTTAATTTATTTCACCAGTGTATAGTCTACAGATGGTTGGAAAAACTGCAAGACTACAATACAGTTTTCCAGGCGGAACTTCTGGCCTTGAAGCACGTAACAGACCATGCAACCAGCCTCCCTCACCAGCCAATAACCATTCTAGTGGACAATCAGGCGAGTGTCCAGGCGGCAGCTAACCCTTAAAGTACAAACACAGCAGAAAGAGAGATCTGTAAGAGTCTTATCACGAATAAGCATATTCACATTTCTTGGATCATTTCGTAGCTCACGTGGGCTATGACGGAAACAAGGAAGCGTAGAGATTAGCAAAAGAACATGCGGAGTCTGATAGAGATCCACTATCTGTTAAGGCACCGATTTCCTTCCTGAAATCAATCTTCAAGAAAAAAATGATGGAGAACTGGCAGTCAGACTGGAAAGATGAAGATACGGGGAGGTCCACATTTAACATCCTGCCAAGAGTCTCGACTCAACCATGCTACTGGAAAAGGGAAGAAATCCTGTTTTTTCACAGGGCACGGCCCATTTCTCTCGTACTTGAAAAGGTTTAACCTTGCCTTGACAGCAAATTGCCCATGTGCAAACACAAATGGCACTCCTTTGCATTATGCGACAGAGTGCATTCTGACTGCATCCTTCCACATGACTAAACCGGCACAGCAACATGAGTTAATCTGGTTCCGCTACGTCGCTTCCAACAAAGGCTCCCGACTTAAAATCCAACGATTGCTTCACCATCCTAATGCTTTTCAAGAGCTTTTTCGAATAAATCCATGATCATCTCTCAGTTCAAGCCTCTTCCATTACCTGCAGGTCGACATGGGGAATTTTTTGCGCCCTCTTCTCTGAAGGTGACAGCGCGCCTGAATTATTCCACACAGAAAAACTTCCACTTTCTGGAGAAAAGGACAAAGAACAGAACAGACGCACATGTTCTTTAACACTCGCATTTTAGTTTGTTTTTGTGGACTTCTTTTATTTGATTAGTTTTTTTTTTTGCTCTCTTGTTTGTTGATATTGTACACTTCATTCTCATATTTCTTTCCTGTTTGCAGTTTTTGTTTGTATATGGTTTTATATTATACTCCCCTTTTGCTTCTTGTACATTATCCCAGGTTTTTAGATTTGTATTTTCGTGACCTTTTCATCTCTTTGCCTTCGCCTTTATTTGCTACACAGTTAAGGAGCGTCTTTCGATGTCTCTTCCACTTCACGTCCGCTACACTGTTTAAATAACCAGAAGGATATAGTCGCAGGGGCATGAAGTAGTGTTCTGTTCTGTTCTATGCCGCTCCTTCAAAAGCTGATTACTCCTTTTTTTATGAACATTTCAATTTTCTGTTAAACATCAGTCGCTATCGGGAACAGACTTTATTTTTAACCTTTCAGAAAAGTAGTTGACGTGCAATTCTTTCTACGGCGTTTTCACCGATGGTATGTCTTTTTTCCGGGATGATTGATCACTACAGAGTATTGCTTTGTACTTCAAAATACCTCTACAATAGAAATATCATATGTTTCTACTTTCTTTGCGGAAATTGATCAATAGCACATGTATTTCGATTATTATTTTTTCTTTTTTAAAGATAATTCTATTTTTCAAAAGGCCGAGGGATAAGAAAAATCAATGAATAAGACTTCATTTGAACAAAGATAGCTTTCAGATTCTTACAATAATAGATTATTGAAAGTTTGGCCAACTGCCCATGACAATTCTTTTCAAAGATTTTACGTATAATTATGAAAAGAAAACATAATTTTATACTTAGAGTAGTGTCAAACTGCATGCTGTACAATTTGGACTCAATAATATATGTTTGTTTTCAATCATTTGTATCAAATGTGGATTTATACTGATTCGAGTTTTTAACTCTGATGTATCATTAAAAATGGTATAGGTGAAAGTAATGGAGAATTTGTATATTTTAAAGAATGAGCAAAATGTCCTTTCTGCATCTTTACTATATAAAATTGCAATACCATTTTTTATATATTGTTCGATAAAATTTTCATCAAAATTTTGGGTACTCATCTGAGAGTGCTTAAAATTATTCCTTTTGGGTACTCTCAGAATATATATCCACTCCGAGTTACTCTACAATATTTCAAATTCTATAGATCGAACATCTTTTTTTATGAGCCTTTCCGAGTTGCAATTATATTATGCGAAAAAACATCAGATCGTTCATTTCGATAAAAAGAAAATCCATTCATGTTTTGTTTAGACAGAATTTATCAACTCAAGAGGAAGTAGAACAGTGTTTGTCTAAAAAGGTGTATTTTAAGATTACGTTTCAATTATTCTAAAAATCTTTCCTTACGCGTAAATAATAAGAAAAATAATTTTAAGATTGTAAGAAACAGAACTAATTCTGTATAAATAGCATCCTAGAAATTAATACTGACTATAACATAGTTCACATCTTGGAATATATTTTGCCCTGTAAAAAACATAATATTGTTTACACCAATTAATATGTGGAATACCTTAACATACTTGTTTATTTAAATTTAAAGAAATATAAATAAGATTGTCACAGCTTTAAGATCCACTCGGAAAAAAATTCTAAATGCAGGACTTTAACACGTAGATATAAAATTCGTTGTATAGCACGTGTCAGTTTACCCTAGGCAAATGTATATAATAATGATAATGTATATTTTAATCAGTATTCTACTTATTACTAATTAATCTAAATTCGAGTATAAAAATAAGAAAATGTACGGAAAGTTCGTAAAGACTATGAGAATTGTTGATATTGCTTTAAATTATACGGTAGTTTGCATTCGTTATGAAAACTGCATTAGAAATGGCGATAAAGTATGAAGCATCAGGCGGCCGAGAGGCAGACGCAAGAGGGATAAAATTCTCGGGGCCCAGAGGGGGCCCACGGCCCCGGATAAGTAAAGTTTTTTTCATTATTATTTTCAAGAGTGCTTCAATTTTATCCATGGGTATGAGTTGAACTATATTTTTACACTTATTTTTCTGAGTAATGTATGTTCTCGGATTCCGACACCCTCCGCGCTTTTGCGCATGCGCCAGGCGTAGTTGATATCACCAAAATAGGGGTGAAGTGAAAAATTGAGAGGGGAGATATTAACATGTTTCTCAGCGTGATCTAACAAAGAACTCCGGAAATACGCTTATCTTACACACTATATGCCGCCCCTTTCCAAAGTAAAATTGTTCAAAAGCTCTAGTCTTGGCGTTTTGAAACAATCAGTACAAAATTTACGCATTCTCCTTATATTGTTGACGAGATTGGGCAAGAGCACTAAAGAGTTCCGTCCGTTGATTGATCACCACAGCCATAATTCGCAAGGGGTGGAGAAGGCCAGATTTCAAATCGCGACACGCAGGGATGCCACTCTAACTATTAATAGCTCAGTCGATAGTCAAGTGCCGCTATTGAATGGTCGTTCCTTACTGAGTCTTGTTTACCTATCAGTTTGTAGGCATTTTTTATGAGTGGGAGGGAGCATGACAGTGCTTCGCCCCGGGCCCGGCACAGTTCTTGGCGACTCTGTGAAGCGTTCTCGAAGTTACCACAATGAAATAATAAATGTCATCTCAAAGATATCCAGATTTGTCGTCCAGAGATTACTAGCTGGAGGCTACAGCTCAATTTTGTTAACTCTGCATTGTCGTTAATTTATTTTTTAAAAAAACATCGCTAATATTATGAATAAAACCACTTACGCGATAGACCAAGTCAGCGAATCGGCGAGTGCACACAATGCGCAGTTATTTTACTGACACGTTTGCTGTTTGTCAATAGTCATTTCCAATAATGCTGGATTTGACCAATAAGTCTCATTTCTCTCTTTTTTTATCTCCAAGAATTGATCAACAATTTCTCTGAAGATCCGTTCCACAATTTGAGATAAGCAAACGTTTCACTCGATGCCTGTCATAAGACATTCCCCATCTATCCCCATTTCCTTCAACTCGTTTTTTTTCCAAAAGGACAAAGAATGCCACCTCCGCGTTTGTCCGACCGCAATTTCCCATCCCGGAATAAAAGATAAAAGGACGCGTGATCCGCTCTGACGGAAAATCGATTATCAGCGGCTAAAGACACGAAGCGGAGCGAGCATGTCTCATTCACGGTTAAGATGATGACCACAGTAAACACGTCCGCTCATTCGAGAACGAAGGGCGGAGGATCAACCACAAAAGAACTCCAGTAATTAGTTTCGGGCTTAGGAATATGCTGGGAAACGAATCCATGTGATTAGTTGGAGGCTTGCAGACAATTACTCAGTTGCAGGAATTAATTCGAGTCTGCTGTTTTAGGACAAACTTCTTTCAACAGTTCCATATTCAAGTTTTTCTTCTATTTATTTGTGTGTGTGTGTGAAAAGAACTGACATTAAAAAGATGGTAATGATAAACTTGAATATATAGGACTCCTCTTCTTTAAGTTGTTCAAATATTAAATTTTCATAAATGATGTAATATTTGTTATTCTATGAATTCAATATAAATATTGCATTGATTGTATTTGACTCATCAACATCCTAGTTCAAAGTTACATAATGTATATATGTAAATGGACTTAATTTTAATAGTATTTAGACAACAGCGTCAATACCTCAGCTTAATTTTTATCATTTTTTGTGGTTTCTAAACTATGTACAATATAAATTAAACGGTCTAAAGATTCAATCAGAAAACGTAAAGGTGAAAAGTAATGCTGGATCAACGTGCCACATTGAATTAATGAAAAGACGATTTATTTTTTTTGGAGTTGCGCCGAAAATGATTGATTGATCAGATAAAAATTACAGAAGAATATAATACAAAATTTAAAAATCCAGCATAGAAAAATTCATCGATTATTTAGCAAGGTATATCTTTCAGCTACTTTCAACTGTGTAGATCAAAATAAATTCATCTATTTATTAGTCAATCTAATTGATAAACAAGTCTCATCCACAGTTATGATGATGATGGCAGTAAAGACATCTGCTAATTCGAAAAAGGAATGGCGTAAGATTCAAAGGGTTTAGTGATCACAATAAATGTTTCCAGCAGGGGAAGATGTATCTATGCGATTGCTTACAGAATCGCCAGTGTTTTCCCTTTGTCTAAATTACATGAATTAATTTCAGTGACCCTCACCTTTAGGAGACACTTCCTTCTAATATTGACCTAGGACATCGGTTCCTCCGCATTTTTTAAGTAGTAATGTAACTTCAAACAGATAATCAGCACTCCATAGTAGGGACGATTGAGATACACATGATACACCGACAGTCGATAATCCCGACTAAGTGACATAGAACCCACTCGACGCTTATTATCAGGATTGACTGAAATTTATTTTTTTGTATGTTATCAATTTGGTGTTGAAATTTCAAAAGAATATTTCTTGTTCAACGTGAATTCAGTAAGAAAATGTCGGCTATGTGGTTTTTTAAGATTAATCTATTATCTAAAACTGCATGAAGACTGTGTAAGGGCTTCGTAATTTTGAATTGAAGACACAGGAGACGGGACCTATGCAACTTGACGACGCGTATCTGATGGTTTCCTTTTGAATTTGCAGGGATTAATTTGAATCTGAAAGGCACGTTACGATAGCGATCTAGACATCAGTTATTGTTCTCAGCCTATTTTTGTGTAAGAATACTTACAGTTCAGTGTTGGATATATTCCGAATTAATTTTCGTTTAGGCTATCAATTTACGCGAGTGTGCAAATTTCATATTCCTTTGATTTGTTCAAACATAAAAAATAAAAGTGATATGATTTGTAAGACTAACATTCTCTTACGGAGTTGTAAACGAGTAAATCAATTTAAAACCTTTGTCAATAGATGACGACAATGACATATAGGCCTGATAGCCACTCTGCATAATTACACCTATCAATAGAAGGAAGACATAAAGAGTATAAAAATAAACCGTAGACAAGTATTTGATGGAGTTTCCATTCTACTGTCATGTGACCAGAACCTGCTACTAGAACACTGTGACCCGAAACACGTCATTATTTGATTACGGAATATTAAAACTGTAACAAGTCTGTTTGATCCCCAATAAGCAGGCCGCAGACACCAATTTCATTTTAGTTATTATATCCCACGACGACCCAGATTATCCAAATGGTCTCAAGCTTATCACGAGTCTGCGGTATCATTTTAGTTAGTACATGATGAGCCATGTCTTAACTAATGACAACTAAAGGAACAGTACTAAAATGTACTGAGTACTGATTTTATTCTCATTTCAATAAGCCAATTTCACTCAGAATCTTGACACTACTAAAAAAACGTAGTCTTAAATATGCACTCTGAAAACTCAATTTAAGCGCGTAGTTGCCAATAATAAAATCGCCGGTCATTTTATATCTGTATTGTTACAAAAATTGTCCTGTGAGTGTACGGAGAGAACAGTCCAAAAAGCAGAATAATGTTGAACGAATATTCATGAATATTCCGGAAAATACGAAGTACAGAAAACAAGAAAAATAGCACTTGCACAAATCAGTAACACAAGTAGACAGCAAATCACTAATAATAACATCAACAGCGCGAACAAACTCAGCGTCTAACAGCTCGCCAACTCGAAAAACGAACAAGCCTCCAAAGAGATTATTCTTCTCCCTCGAGCCTTCCGGTATTTATAGCTCTTCCAACACGGCGTGACATCACATGAAAATTTCTGGGAAAATCCAGATCTCGATTAGGTCTATAATGCTCGATGATTCGTATATCGCCAAATTTGAAGCCAATGTCAACCAAACCTGCCACAGTGTTCTAGTCGCAGGTTCTGGTCACATGACAGTATAATACAAACTCCATCAAAGATTTGTCTACGGTTTACTTTTATACTCTCTATGTCTTCCTCTGAAACTCCTCCGGTCCTCCCCCGGCATCCAACAAAACCTCTGTAAATGTCTCTTACGAGCCATAATATTAACAAGGCAGGGAAGCAGAATTTCATGTTAGCAACTCCAGATTATCCAAAGGGTGTACAGCTTGTCATGAGTACGCGGTATCATTTTAGGTAGTACATGAGGAGCCATGTCTTAACTAAATGACAAAAGAAACAATAATAAAATGCCCCAAGTATTGATTTTATTCTCATTTCAATAAACCGATTTCACTCAGAATCTTGACACTGCTAAAAAAACGTAGTCTTAAATATGCACTCCGAAAACTCAATTTAGGCACGTAGATGCCAATAATAAAATTGTCGGCTAGTTTATATATATATACTCCCATTTCCTTGCCTGCTTAATGGCACAGCATGCTGCATACAAATTAGCAAATAACAGGTTATTCTCTCTTAAATAATAATAAACTGACAAATAGATTTTTCTTATCAAGAGAAACGTTTTTATTCAAAGATAAGTGTATATATGGAAATTTTAGCACAAGTTTATATTTTCCCTAATAGAATAAGATGCGGTACAATATTGTTACGATATCTTCAAGATATTGTGCAGCATTCAAATATCGAACAACATCGTAGAAATATCGTAAAATATCCTGTGCTAATAGGGTTAATAAGGTTATTTGAAGGCTTCTTTCGAAATCCATTTGATAATGCATGCGCCGATTAATGTATAAAATTTTATAAAATACTAAATTTTTTTTATGAAATTTTCATATGCCATGTTGAGATATTGCTTAAAATTAGGAAATTTGTCTTTTTGCATGCAAACGTAAAAATCAGGTGAAATGAAAACTGAAAGATACATAAGAAATACTTTGTAATGCGTATGTTACGGTTATTATTCATAATAACCGGTCAATGTGATAGTTAGATTCATCACTTTAATCAGCTATTATTTATAATTACCGATTAATCACATTAAACATATACTGTTCTCATGTTAAGAGAGAAACGCCAAAGAATGAGTGTTTTCACTATAAAACAATAAGCGTTTAAATTTTAAGATAAGTAACATATCTTTCAATATATAGGTTGGTTGTTTGAGGGTTTTTGGCGCAAGGGCCAGCATTTGGCCATGCTGCGCCATTCAATACATAGGAGAGTTTTCCTTTTAAAACAATAATTAAAAGATTTAGTGACTCAGAGATTTTTATAGTCAATTTATTTCATAAATGTTCTAGTTATCCTTATACAAATCATTCTTAGGACACCAATGCTCCTATTATATCTCCTAATTATTTCTTTTAAATATACTGCAAAGCATTTTAGAAAAAAAAACGAACCAATTCACTTAAATGTTTTTATTCTCCTATTCGCATCCTAGCATACGAAGAAAACTTCACCTTGAAGAAGTAAATTATTACAGTCCAAAATCTGTACAGGACGACTAAAATCTATGCTTCTAAAAAAATTCGGTAAAGAGGTATTTGATATCCTTGAGCCTACATCAACTAAGCAAGATTTTCTGTTATGACTACAAGAGCATAGCCGACTATCATTGCTTTCATCCGTAATAGTCGGTCATATCGCTGAATTCCGGAAAGTTGGTGGTAATCAGACATAATAGTCTGATGAGAAGCGAACAGATGATAATCAAGAAGAATAAGCAGCCCGTATTTTTTGAGTGGGATTCTAATAAATATTTCTCTAATTCTATACTCCGTCAGTTGTTGATGAGAATATGTAGCTATTTATTTTATTTTGGTTAAAAGACGGGTTTTGTTACGGCTTCCTACTTGATACCCGTAACTGAAGGTTAATGATGGAAAGAAAATGTTTTGTGATGTTTCCAAATGACATTTTAGACTTATGTTGTCTTTCAAATTACTCTGTAAAGGAGCCATTTAATTTTAGAATAAATTTTTTCTAAAGGAATTAACTTAAGATTTTAATTATGCTTATCTTTCTGTTGGTAAAGTTGGTATTTGAAGCAAAGTAAATTTTAGTACTTCAAATATTTTAGTTTTGATGTTTTAAACACGTAATATTTGCTTCAAAATTATTGGTTGCTTTTAAGTCATATTAGATTATTAATATATCTGTACTCAAAGGAGTAGCGTTTGGGACATAGTGTGACTTTTTCGCCCCTGGTCGTCACCAATGACTTAATAAGTTCCGGGAATGGTTTTGTTTTTCGCCCCTTTCTTAGAATTGGGTTTAAAAAGTGTCATAACTGCACTTAAGGTCTGTTCTCATGGCACTCCCTAAGACTGGCGCCAGAGGAATCTATTCCCCACTGCCTCCCCATATCGCTATGCCGCTGTGCGCATGATATTATTTGCAATAAGTAGAATAATGCAAAAGATGGAGTCTATTCATGTGCAATTCGTCAAATGCACTGCGTTATTTAATTTTGGAATCAATTGCACATTTTACAGGAGGAAAAGGACGTGACACTACAATTCAACATAAGATAACGTTCAGTTAAATGTTAAACACCCTAGATCAGCTACTTTTGTTATGTGATTGTAACGTCTAGTGTATTGACTCCTTTAAATAGAAGAAAAGACTTCAAGAATAGCATCAATTATTCTAATGAACTAACAAGAAAATTTTGTAATTTTTTTTTCATATTACTTAAAAGCATTTTCGGTAGTTTTTACAATATTTAAATTTTAATCAAAATAACTTTTTAATAATTACCTGAATACAATACTGGGAATAAATACGAAAAACTAAAAAAAAAAACGCAGAACAGAAACTAGAAGAAATAAGGCTTACTCATACCAGAAACATGGAACGACAACCTCAAATTAGTAAAACAGAATAATGTAAATTGTGTTACCATGAAAAGACTGAGTAATAAAATAATATAAATTCAAAATTCTAAGGTATTTATTTTTATATAATCGGAAGATAGCTATTAAAAATATTCACACTGATTATTCAAATTCTTTCTTCCTTCTTGTAAGTGAAAAAATTGTTAGTGAGAATAAGATAGAAATTATGACATAATGAATCTTTCTTTTCTTCGTAGAAATCCCTATCATTTTCAAATACAAATGCAAACACTTCGAAACATCGAAAGATGGAGATATTTGAGATTTTATTGAAATATCAGTTTTTGCCAATGATTTTGTTTTTATACTTTTAAGTGCCTGGATTTATTTCTCTTCTTTTTGCTTGCCTTCATACAGAATATGTGAGATCGGCTTCTACTTTCTTTTGCTGTAGAGTACTGCACACTGATTGTTTTAAGTCTGCGTTAAGCTTGAGATAAATCTGTGCATATTCAAATGTAATGCCCCCAGACGGAAATTTTGAAGTAATATAAATAAAAGACAATAAACAAATAAATACATGTTGTTTATTATTCTGATTTATATCCTTCCTTTAAAGTTAGATCTTTAAAATAGGTAGTTATAAATCTTTACTAACTATACAGGATGTCTCAGTAAAAGATTTTCAAACTTGTAGAAGGCATAGGGTACACCCAGACGACTCGGAAACACTAGACCGGAAATGCTTCCCTGGCGCAGTAGATGGCGCTGAACAGGCACGGATGTTCTGAACATTCTGGCAGGGAAGCTTCATTTTACGTCCAGGCGGGAATCCTCAGTGTGATCCGACTTTGTACAGCATAGAGCCGTTTTAGGGTAAATCCTTGGAGCAGAAATGCGGCTGATCATTGTAACTTAAATGTTGCCTTTCCGACTGACCGGTAGCGACTATTTGATATTTCTGGAACACACGTTGCCGCAGATGTTGGATAAAGAGCATCTTTGTGCATCAATACGACCTTTTTTATAGTTCCAGCAAGATGGGGCTCTCGCACAATTCAGTTTTTTTTTGTAATCATATAACGCCATATTTGGCCAACAGTGAATCGGACGTGGTTGTCCGGTGCATTGACCAGTTCAATCGCCGGATCGTTTCACCTGGGGGCCATATCATGGCAATGGTTTATAACGCCCTCGTTGACAGCGCCGAGGAACTGTTTACACCCTCCGCAGTAGTTACTGGAGAGGTCGTATGGTGATTTAACTTGAAGACAACCATCTGCAGTCTGATTCAGTCAGAAGGCATCTTTTACCCAGAGCAAGAAAAGATTCGAATTTTAAATCGGAGTTTATTTGTAAGGGAAAATGTTAAAACTTAAGCTAAAAACAACTAGTCTAAATTACTATTACAAGGCGAGTGATAAATTCTGAAACAATTTTAACAAACCGATGAGCGTAGGTAAGTGAGTGAATTGATCCTTGCCGCTTGCTTTTATAGTAGTAGTAGTTTGCCCTGCTCTTGACGTCACTTTTCCGCCAAGTCGCCATAGTCCGAGACTTGTCAGAATCTTCAAGAATATTTCGAATTCCATAAGTTGATGATATTTGGCTTGTATTATGCTCGTAGACGAGACTTCAAACACCATCTCTGATGTATGTAACTTACGTTGATGTACATTTATTATTAAACACATAATCTCTTATATGGTGTCCTTTCATTTCTGATGTTTCGTGTATATGCTATTGCATGCCATGACATTTTTGACACTGCATTCTTCATAAATCCGAATCATTTGGGTGCACCCTACACTTCCTATAAGTTTGTAAGTTTGGTATTTTGACACCTTTATAAGAAATTGTATCTGATAAAGCAGTTTTCAGATAAAAATTATTATTTTTCCGTTTATAACTTTTAATGTTGGCCATTCCAGGATAAATGCCAGCCTAAAAATTTGATAAAATAAGAATTTTTATTATTATAATATATTTTGACAATTCTTTTAGTAATTCTAAAAATAATCAAATCTGCAAAAATGAATAGAATTAAAGTTATTTTTTTTGTTTAATTAATAATTAATTTTAGCATAACGATTTTAAGCTTTAACCATAAAAATAATACCACAAAATTACATTTAAGTGCATCTAAAAAGAATTTCCATAGCTCATAAAACTTCTTAATTAAATATTGATCGACGTATAAAAAAACTACTTAACCATCTATTTCCCAACAATGTTTCGTTAATAAACAGTTTATATAATCTGGGGAAAGAGGATACTTGATATTTCAATAGATAATTTAGCGACAGAATATTCTAATCTATTTGAACCCACGCTAGAATCCAATTTCCTTTTAAGCAACTTTTTGAGGTTCACTAATAAACCGATCAAATGATTCCCCACATGATTAAATGGACGTTGTTAAAGAAAATTAAATTTTCTTTTTTTATTAATCTATTCCTGGTTCTAGGGATCAATTAAATGCATTAAATTTGAGGAATAATGTTTCAGTTTAAATATCATTATGGCACAATATACTCCGAAGCGGTTTAAACCTGTTTTTTTTCGTGGTGAAATTTAGATTAAATCGAGAAGAAAATTTTTCTTATCTTTGTCAACCCTACTTAGTTGTGGAAGCGTTTTTTTTACTTTCCATACTCACTTGCATGGAAAGTAAGAAAAGCACATTTTCATCAACCACCGGAGGGTGGGGGAACCACGAGTACGTGTATGAGAAGTCGCCAAATAAGAAAACGGCGTTTCGCTTCCCCTGGGGACTGAACACTGCTGGTGTGGTTGTGTTCGCTACATCTCCGATGTCGGGAAGTACCTTCTCCGGAAAGGATTGGTGCCTGGGCCGGTGATGGCCATTTTGTAACTAATCACAACACCCGTGTTATTATGGCAATAACCAAATCAGGGTATCCAGGGTGATCAGGAAGCACTGGGATAAATTATTTATGTTTATTTTCATTAAAACTTATTATTACTTTGAAGATGGTAAACTATTTCCCCCTTCACCTAAATTTTACTTGTTTCTGTAGATTTATCTCAATGAAGCATTTTTTGAAGGTAATGGTAATATGATTAGTTCAGGAAATAAATAATATTTTCCAATGCAGTATTGTTACAAAATTGTAATGTCGCTTTTCTGCCTCGCTAATCTTATGGTTGGAAAGAGAGTTCTACAGGAGTACGTATGGAATACAGACTGAACCCCTGAACATGGCGACAAACTTGGCGACCATTTTGGCGACAAACTTGGCGACCATTTTGGCGACAAACTTGGAGACTTGGCGACAAAACGAAGGACCTCAAAGATGCTGGAATTCCCTCCATATCTCTATTAGGAGCCGAGATCCGGATTTCTCCAGAGATTTCCATGTCACGTGACGCCCTGCTAGGAACAATATAAATACTCGACATTAGGATTCGACGACGAAAATCTTTGGAGTGCGTGCGCCTTTGAAGAATCCTTTGGAGAATCATCTGCAGTGCGAGATGGAAAGCTAGTGAGCTGAGAGCTATTGAAAGTGCTGTTACTGTCATTATTAGTAAATTGCTGTCTGTTTGTGTTGCTAGATTTGGAAGAGCTGTTACTGTTATTACTTGTGATTTGTTGTCTGTGTTAATAATCTGTATAAGTGTTACTGTTTCTGTTACCTCTGCTTCGAGTTTTCCTGAATATTCGTGAATAAACCGTCATTCTCACTTATCATGCTTGTTGGACTGTTTTCACCGTAAACCCACAGGACAATTTTCATAACAGTATTTAAGACACCATCATACCTCTATTTAAATGTTTTAATAAACGCCATTCTTTTATATTTTGTAAAAAGTATCTCATATTCTATTTAGTTTGAGATTTCTTAGGGAAAATCATTATGAAATCTTAAAGATAATGCAATCCAAAAACTATATAAATTCGCATATCAATTTTATAAATTTTTCTCTCTTACAGAAAAAAACAGTAATTAACTACAATGTATTTTACTTTTCATTGTTCTGTCTGGAAACTATTAATTTGTTCGAGATACCTAGAGGAGTTAGTACACTCACTTACATCAGTTAACACACACATATTCCATAAGAGCTCTCTACCCAGCCATAGCATTAACCTTGTAATGGTAAAGTTACTTCGTAGACTTCACAGTTTGAATGCGAAAATGAGTCAATTTGACTTGTCTTTGCCGTTCCAGGGTTAAATTCAAACCGAAGAAGTGTTATTGAGATACATTTTCAAGTGAAATGATAATGCTACGGTCTTTGACATAATACCTACAACAAATAATTCATAAAGTGTTAAATCAAAAAAATGAAATGGCCATTGAGCCGTGGTTCTTGATTCTATTCTAATTAGTTTCACGTAAAAAATAGTTACTATATACATATAATGTTTATAAAGAGATAAATTTTTCTGAAGGATGAATTCAATATTTGAACAACTTTTTATTAGCTTTATTCCAAAATTATCAGTGGTTCAGTTCAAATTTGAAACAAAGGTTTCAAATTTATTTTTTCTAAACATTAATCTTAACATTTTCACTAACCAAAGCCAGAAGAGAAAAGAGAAGAGTAACTTTTACCAGATAATTAATTTGAAGCATCGTGACAGATTATTGAGTTTCCGAAATGGAAATGAATTCTTTCCTAATTTATTACTCCAATTTTGGGTTGAATGTACGAGGGTTATTTTTTAAGTTTGGTCCGTTTTTCACTAACGTTTCAAATTTTGCACATTCACGAGAATGAGTGCAATAGCAGACTCCCGGCATTCTTTGTGCACAATTCGACGCCATTTACATCCACGGCGATAATCTATACGCTTCGTAGCGTGAGGTTACAA